>JAPEUT010000150.1:0-65095 GCA_027946375.1 Neodidymelliopsis sp. IMI 364377
GCACTATACCTTATAGACTCTACTTAAGTATATATTCTATAATTACCTCCTCTTCTAGCTTTATTAGGCGCTTTAAATTTAGCTTATAGTTAGCTTAAGAGTATTATCTAGTATATTAGCCTTATAGTATTAATTAAGGTATAGTATATACTACTATAGTACGTCTTTTACTTTAAAATTACTTTAAAGTAAGGTTAAAGATAGTAAGAGTTAGATTACCTTCTTTATATATATATTATAGCTTATATTATTATTATATATTATAATATTATTATATATACGTGTTACTAGTATTTAGTAGCTAACTTACTTAGGTAGCTAACTTCTATATTAAATATATTATAGCTTTATTATTAATAGAGTATAGTAGTTATTAGTAGCTTAATCTTATATATCTATAAGTATATTAATTATAAGAAGATAGATATTAGTTAACTCTTTTTAGCCTAGCTTATTATTATACTACTTTTATACTTAAGATTACTATATTAAGAACACTATATTTAGAGGTTATTACCTAAATAAGCCTTAAGATAATCTACTATATTAGTTAGATAATAGTAATACTATAGCTAAGTAAGAGTAACTTATTATAATTCTTAGAGAAGAAGTATTTAAACCTACTATAGAGTAAGAAGCCTAAGAAAAATAAGTTATATTAATAACGTCTATTTCTCTACTAGATATATTTTAACTTAGATTTTTATATAACTTATTTTATTCTATAACTATAATATAAAGAAGATTTTTCTTTTTTATTAATATTAGGTAGTAATACTAATATATAAACAAAGGCTATTTAATAGCCTTATAAGATATTAGATATAAAATTAAGCTTTAAAGTAGCGCTTAAATCTATAGATAATTCTATAGACAGTTAAGTAGCGGCATAACTTAACCGGCCGCGAGACTAGTTGTTACCTATTTAAACAAGCTACTCCTGTATCCCTACACCATCTGATGAACATAAGTGCGGGGGCGGGGTTATTGTGCGACTTGACGAGCTGAATCCACCACGTCCTGAACCACAAGCTACGCAGAGGTCACGCAAGCGCCAACGATTATCGTATACAACTAAGAGTTGAAAATTCAGCCGTATCAGCACCGATGCGACAGTGGTGATATTCTCCCAGAATTTCTTGCATCTTTCGAGACACAAAGACCGTCTGCACCCGATACTTAGCCATTGTAGCGTATCATATTTTGCACTCTTGATAGGCAAACATTCCGTTTCAATGGCGAGGGACATTGAATGCCCACAGCACCTAGGAGACGGCCTTCCTCGACTCGTCATATCTGAGGATGACCCTCACCGCGCAGCACTCGAGGACAATCCCGAACACATTACCGTTACCGCTAGGTCTTGGATTGCCATCTTTGTAAGGGTCCTTCCGGACACACTAGACTGGTGAACTATGACTGACATCAGGCAGTGCATGGCTATTTCGTTCGGCCCTGCTGTTGCTCTTGGCTTCACCTGCATTGCATCCATCGTCGTCCCAGTCACCAATGACCTTGGAGCAGACGTCGATTTTGCTTGGGTCGTCGGCGCTTGGTCACTGGCGTCAGCATGCTCTTTCTCACTCGCTGGGCCTCTCAGCGATGTTCTCGGCCGCAGGGATCTCATCCTCGTGGGTCAGTTCATTGTTATGCTTGGCTGCATCGTGTCAGGAGTTGGGCAGAATGTGAGAGCCCTGGTTGCAGGCGAAACCCTTATCGGCCTAGGTACTGGCTTCATATTTGTCTCGTACGCTGGCGTTCCGAAGATGCTGCCAAACAAGTGGCGTGCCGTGGGCGTAGGAATTCTAGAGGGCGGCATTATGATCCCTTGGTATGTTCAGATCTAATCCCCCCTGAAGCACGTGATTATTGCAGTACTTCTTGACACTGAATCTGTTGCGCGCAAATGGAGTCAGTAACAGCTAACATGTAATCCATCTTTGTAGGGGAATAGTTGGTGGTCTCTTTGCGGCTGCCATGTTGACGGAGGCGTCGTGGCGCTGGCTCTTTTATATCGGCGCTGTTGTTGAGGCTGTCTCGCTTGTCGGAACAGCTTCCTTCTACTGGCCAACATCTAGACCCCGTGATGATTTCGACAGGTCACGATGGCAGCAAGTCCGAGAGATCGACTGGATTGGTCTCGGCATGTTCACTCTAGGCCTGGCAACCACTCTCGTTGGTTTGACCTGGGGCGGCACCCCGGAATACCCCTGGAACAGCGCTGGTGCTCTTACTCCAGTCTTCGTCGGATTAACAGTTCTGAGTCTTGGCTTCGTCTATGACTTCAAGGTCGCTACGGCTCCGCTCTTCCCCATGAAGCTATTTAAGATGTGGCGTGGCTTCGTCGTGCTGCTTATTGGACTATTCATTTCGGGCATGAACTTCCACGCCATGTCTTCTCTCCTACCACAAGGATCTCTCTTCATGTTTACTACCGACAGTATTGAGGTCGGGCTGCTCTTGCTCCCAACGAACATCATCACCACTATTGTAGGTTCCATCATCCCCATGCTCGGGCATAAAATAGGACATATCAAATGGCTGTACGTGGCCGGTATGGCCTCGCAAGCCATCTTTCTCGGCGCCAGTGCAGGAACTGTCAGCCCTAATAGACAGTGGGCGTGGGCTTTTGTTCCTGCCTTTGGTGTCCCCATGTTTGTCATGGTTACCATTCTAGGTTACGCCATCGCCAGTCTGCACGTTCCGCACTCACAACTTGGCGTGGCCATGGGACTGCTAGGCACGTTTCGCTCTGCTGGTGGTGGCGTCGGAAACGCCCTTTTCAATACCGTCTTCCAGGACAAATTCCGCGAATACGCCGCAGAGGAAATACCAAAAGCGGCTCTGGCCAGTGGACTGAACCCTGCCGATCTTGGAGCCATCATCCCAGCAGCCATCGCCCACAATCTCGACATTCCGCATTCCCTCGATGGCATCCAAGGCATCACCCCTGCAATCGAGACGATCCTCCGCACTGCAGTACGTCATGCATATGGTCGTGCGTTCCAAGTCGTCTTCTACCTTACAATTCCGTTTAGCGTAGTCGCTCTGATCTGCTCCTTTTGGGTTGAAGATCCTGAACCTTACATGACGAACCACGTCCAATCGGCTATGAAGCGCAACGTCGACAAGCAGCTGCATAGGGAGGATGTTTCCACCGACGAAAGAATTGACGACACCAACACACCCACTTACAGTGAGCCCAAGACGATTGGTTGATCCGAATAAGATGTTGGTACGACTGCTCACGCAAGATCATTATGGGCGAGAATACGGCTACTCTGTTGCAGAATAAAGCCTTGGTGAATACTGGGATTTTAGAACAACGAGTCGAGTAGCACTGTGACAATCAAATCCAGCTTTGTCTGCACATCGATGCTTCCAAGAGTAATCCCTCCAGACTTCCAGTCATCTTCTTCCAACTTGATCTGTTTCTGAAAGATGCTACATATCAGCCTCGTGAAAATGAAGAGTTTTGATAGGACGTTGTGTAAATCAATGCGTTTAGATAACGTAGACCTATTCGAAACCTGAGTAGGCTGCTGTGCTCATAGGAAGGTAACATACGCCTCTCGTAAGCACTACATGCCATTGAGTGCTGGCAACCAAATAAAACTTTGGATCGCACAGATCTTGCAAGGTTTTCTCGCCGAGTAGAGACACTAGGACGCTATTCCTCAGGAGAACCTTGGTGCAAGGTCTGTTTTGTCTCCATGCGACTTTGCAAGCTTCATAGATCCTGTTGTGGCTCTCTTGGCCACCGAGGTGCGGGGCGAGAACCGCCATGACAGTTTCGGCAACACTAAGGCATCCTGTGGAGTCCAGGTTCTGTATCAGACGCTCACAGTCTACATTGAGTCCCGGATAAACAAATTCGGCTTGTTGCAAGGAACCCACGCAAGGACAAAGCTCCTCGGGACGGCCATCCATTCCAGGTGCCATGGCCCATAAGCCCGTTCAAAATCAGCCATCAGAGCATCAAGACTGAGGCCAGCCTTGACCCGAAGAGCTTTTGATGCAGCCAAGATGATCTCACTGGACATAGCATTCCTCTGCTGCGGCATAGTGAATGAGGCCCCTCTGTGCGACATGAATGGTTCCGTTACTTCGCCAACCTCGTTGGACGACATAATGATCAAATCCAAGGCAAAATTACCCAGTGACCCCTCAAAGAGAGCGAGGGTGTTGATGATTTCAGCGACTTCATTCCTCGCGACATGCCAGGTCATAGACGGATCATTCAGGCCAACTTCAGCGGCCTAAATGTTTTCGGACCATAACGCCCTCACTGCCATTTCCAAGAGAGGCGAGGGTACCAACGGCACCGCTGTATTGGATAAGCAGGAAACGGGGACATTATTGCTGCAATCTTCCCTGTGTCACACGAATCCGCTGAGCCAGGAGGTACCTTTGTTTCCAAAAGTGATAGGGAGTGCATACTGAAGATGAGTACGGCCAGCCATGGGAGCGTCGCCATGCTCTTTGGCAAGTCATGTAATTGCTTGGACGACCCCGTTCGGTTTTTCTTCAACTAAGTCCAGTCCTGCCCTCATTTGGAGTATGGATGCTGTTTCCATAATGTCCTGTGTAGTTGCACCCCGGTGGAGCCCTGTAGCGTACGGCCAGGTGTTAGTCACACCATACAGATCAGTGTAAACTGCGCCAATATTCAGTACAAATTGATTTACTTACATAGCTATATACATATACTAGATGAAGGAGTAAATATAATATATGTCTAAAAGCACATTTATATTTTCTATTAATAGTTGTTGCTAGCTGTGGTGTAGAAGGTATAAATTCTTTCTACAGCTCTAACTTCTACCAAAACTTCCCCTTTCGATCTTTGTTTAGCAACTCCAGCTGTTCCCGTATCCCCTTCAGCTCGTCCCTGTGCTTCTCATGTGTGTCCGCCAAGAGTCTTGCATGTTCCTTACGCAGTTCTTTAAACTCCTCGTCTAGCTGTTCGTGCCATGGGTACAGGACAAAGACCTGGAAGCATAGCGCAGATGACCCAATGACGAAATTTGTGAGCGAGAAGCCGCGGGTGAACCACATCTTAGGATGTAAAAAGATGTGCGATTTTGGTGGTGCGATTGTTCTGATGCCTTCAAGGGTCGATTTCGAATCTTTCAAAAGTCTGGTCCAAGATTGCTGACAAGGCCCGAATTGCTATGGACAACGTGGATGAGGTTTTTGGCTTTTGTCCTTTTGTTTCTTTTTTCCTCTGGGATGTGGTGTTGATGGAGCGAGGAGAGAATAGACCGTTCAGTCCACTGAAATTGTTGTGAAAAAAATGTTTGCGCAGATGTACAACGTAAGCCGCGCATGACAGGCGACAACTTGAACATATGTAGTAAACAGACACATGCCCATATCCTAGCCGTCCACTGTCATTGCGCCCAATTTCGAACAAACTGCAAGGTTCCAAGACTAAAGTGGCATGATTCTTTCCGAATGGGGCCGATTTGGTGCATGGGCCGAAGAACATCAGACCACATGCGCAGCGCCGATGGTCGCGGCCCACAAGTCGAAACGAGCGGCACCAACGCGATTGGCAGAATGAGGGAAATAAAGACAAACGGATGGCGAAGATCGTGAGTTGGTCACAACTTCGTGCGTGGACGAGTGGTTTTTCCTCGAGGCTACATCACGATGCGATCAATGAACATCGCCTCTGGCATCAAGAGTGTCGTTACAACAATGCGTTTAGCTGCCAAACCAATACCAGTTGAATTCTTTTTGACACTTTGCAGTAGTAAGTCGCACTGCTTTTCGAGAACATGAAACTCCCCCTAACGCAACACACTTCTGAACACCTTCCAGGTACGCTCATGTCGCCATCCAAATACCAATAACCACCAGGAGCACTTGCGCTACAAAGGCAGCCAAGAAAGCGTACCAAGGAAATAGGACGCCACCTATCTTAATGTCCGTGGAGTTGGTCACGGCGACAGACTTGTCGACTTTGCTGACCTTCTTACCTCCCTTCTTGCCTCGCTTCTTCTTCTTCATCTGTACCGAGTTTGGCGTCTCAAAAGCCAGCTCCTTGACTCCTTCTCCCTCGGCTACCACGGTTGTCTGATCACAGATCACACGTTCGTGTGACAACTCCTCTGCTGCGAGCGATGTATCAGCGAGCGAGGCCATGATGTCCTGCTTCTTCTTCTTCTTCTTCTTCTTCTTCTCGGTTTTTGCGAAAATCGACGCGTTGCGTGTGGACTCCTCAGCGGTTTCCTCTCCGGGTGAAGAGATTACGGAATCGGGATGATTTTTTTTCAAAGGGATTTCTTTTGCGATGAAAGGCGCAACAGTTGGCAGTTCAGCGGTGCTGATATCAGTCGCTGAAGCGAAATCAACCTCAGGTTCGGTTGCAAGCTTGGATGAAAGTTCGAAGGAAGCTTGCTTATGAATGCCATTGCAAGCGTTTCCTTTGTTCAGCTTCTTATTCTTCTTCGATGGAAGGAGATAATCCTTCGAAGCGAGTTCGTTGGTAGACTTGGGCGTTTCAGAGATAGGGTGGACATGTGGTTGAAGAAGATTTGATGTTTCGACACTTCCTTGTTGCGCATACTTCTTTGATCCAGTCTCTGACATTGATTTGGAGCTGCTGGTGAAAGAGTTGGTCGCGGCGGCGGCGGAGGAGTTCGAAGACGATACTAGTTCACACGCGAGTCCTTTCGCAGCGGAGACAGCGCTCTGTGTGAATCTAGCAGAAGGTTTTGCATGTAGCAACGGCCCCGGCACCAGTGGCGGGAGCTCCCAGAAGACTGACATGCTGGCGATGTGATCGTCCCACTCTGGAATACGATCGCATCGAGAGAGTTTATGCTTGTCTTCAGACTTTTCACTGACTGATTTGAATTCTCTGTCCGTGACTGCAAACGAAGAACGTTGAGTGACAGTGGTGGAATCCTCTTCACCTCTGCCATTCGTGAATAGGTCTCTGTTTGTCGACCCTGCTCCCATGTTGATAGTCTGGTTTTCATTACCGTTCCTGGTGCTCTTGTTGTCTTCCTCAGATTCCGGCGTGGCATGGAACGTAAACTTGGCTGAACTAGTGTCTTTCTGTAGACGCTCGCCTGCTTGACTATCTCGAACACCAGGTTCCGACACAACGACGCTTTGCTTGGGCGTTCTGTTACGAGTCACCTCTTCCCAACTTGTTTCAACCAAAATTTCCGCGTCAGCTCTAGCCATGGCTTCCTCTTCACAGTCGTCCGCCCAGCTGAATCTAGGAGCACGAGACAGAGCTCCATGAGCGGTTGCAGTGTCGTCAAGCGCAGAATTTCGAGAAGCGTCCTCAGCTTCCCAACCGGCCAACTCAGCGGCTTCTGACTCGTCTTGCGCCACCAGCGCGGCCGACATTTCCTCTCTGGTACCCTTGGGAAGGCAGCACAGTTCGCACCAGGTCTCTAGCTCAGCTGCATCAAGAAGTTCGTATCGTATGCTGGAGGATGTCATGGCTCGTGTCTAGTGTGTGAGCTCGTCGATCGTGTAGTTTGATGAAAGTCGGTAATGTCGAGCTTGAGGGATAGATGTTTCAGTGCCTTTGAGTACAACGGTTGTGCCCTAGATATAAACGGAAGGTGGTGGTGGTGTCAAGGGGACCTAGCAGCGAGCGCGAATAATTATATACCACCGGGGACAGATTTGCTGCTTTCACTTGACACCAACCGCTTATGCCCAGCCAATCGATTTTTGGCGGTGAATTACTGGAATCTGCACCATGGTTGAGGTGAGCTGTAGCAGCCTTGCGGTAGTGACATGGAAGAAAACCAGAAAAGCTCATCACACTATAATGGTACCTGAAAATTTCCTGTGGGAAAAAGTGTATAGTAGGAGCCAAAGAACGAACGCTTCATGACCACGGCGGAAACCCTTATAAGAATTAGATATCATAGTGTTTGTGATGGAACTGAATGACGATGGTGCATCAGATGCACAAAGGTGCAATCAAGGGCTGGAAAGATGCATTGCGAATGTGGCACAGGGAAACAGGAATGTTCAGCTCACACGGCTATCGCAGCAAGGAACGAGGCTACTGAACACACTTTATAAGACCGACGACAAACTAGGGCAGCACTGGAAGCTTCTGTACACAATCTGGAACCTCCCAGCCGTGTTCCTGAGACAGCTGCGTCCACCCAGAGCGAATCCAGGCCAACTTGGCCGCGAAATCTGCAACTGTGAAGTCGCGCAACACGCCGCCAGGGCGACAATAGGCCTTGAACAGTCTCTCCAACATGGTAGGCCCTGATATGGTTTTAGCGGGTGCGCTGAAAACTAAGAAAGAACGAACTCACCAGCCATCAACTGAAGGGCATCAAGCAGTACAATCTCCTGTTTCTCGTTCCATTCCCTTCCGCTGGTCGTGGCGGTCCATTGGGGAGGTGGTATGTTACGATCACCGAAAACTGAAAGGCGCTCGAACTCATTGCCGTCTGCATCCCTTTCCACAACCTCTTGTAGCTCGACAAACCTTAGTCTACGTCTTCGTATGGAGTCAGGCTCGCATTGCATCCGTACGATATGTAGATGTTGCCAGCGCTTTCTCCTCTCTTTCAGTGCAAATTGAGCTTCTGCTCTCTTGAGGTCTTCCTCTTCTTGTTCCTCTCTTCTGCGTCGTAGATCAAGCTCGGCCTGGCGAATTGTCTCTGCCTTCTTGAGACTATGTAAGCTTTTCCTGAACTCTCTCTCAACGATCCTTAAATGTGAGATCAGCTTAATCTCGACGTCCCTAATAAGCCGATCAGCCCGACCACTCCGCGGAACTGTGACTTTCCATGCGGCTATAGTGTCTTTGAGTAGGAGCATTCCATACACGTTGGCGTGCAAGATTTGCATGGCTTGCAACGAGTCTGTAACGTTGCCTTCCATCTCTTGCAACTTGTTGTACATTGCCTCCAGATACTCTGTCAGTTCGTAGAACACACCGCCGTATGCGTCCCTCTTGAACAATATCTGTCTCTTCGACCTCGACATATCGCGGACACTGCGGAGCAGCTTCCTAACATCAGCTGCGTGACTCCCCACATCGTCAGTAGAGACGTCTCCGTTGGTGGAGCTGGTTGCCTCGCGAGCGGTTTTGCAGCTACGGCAGATCTCTTTACCCAAATTTGTAGAGCACACATAAGATGATTCCTTAACGTCCAAGAATCGGAACACGCTGTCAAGTGCAAGGGACCCGCTAGACTGCCGATTGGCGGTTCGTGAGGGTGAACCTTCGACTTCAGGATCGTCCTGTTCATCTGAGGGTTCCTGCCTTTCATTCGCTTCTCCTGATCCACCGACTACCGCGACATCACAATCAGCCTCAGGCGATCCGGCATCTTGCGGCTGCTGCACGTCGTTAGGAGCAGTCTCGTTGGCTTGGGAAATGTTGTTGTCTTGTATGTCCGCTGTTTCGTTCACTTGAGGTTGTGATGTTCTGCCCGTGTTTTGCTTGTTTGGTCTGTGGACTCTGGTGGCAGGATTAGTGGGTTTCGCAGCGCGAGTTGCTCCTGGTACAGACTTCTTCCCTTGGGCCGAGCTGGTGGCAGTGATAGCAGTCGCGGATGTCTCTTCAGCATTCTCGGCCTCGGCTTGAGCAGCGCGTAGTCTTGTGGATCTGACTGGTATCCTGACCTCGGGCTCGATATTGCCCTTCAGTCGAACATCATGCTGTACAGTGGCGACAGGAGCAATCACACCTTCCTCCAGTTCAGCGGCCACTATGTTTGGATCTTTCCAACCTTTCAGTCGTTTTGTTCGACGCTTGTGGACCACCGGGACATTGTCCTTGGCGTTGGTAGAAGGAATGCGATCATTCTCAGATCTCTGCAAGTGCTCTGATCCCGTGCTCAATGCTGACGGCTCGGTTTCCGCTTGCACTTCAGCAGTATCACCGTCAGACTGCCGAGTCGACCCGCCAACTGTCTCTGTGCTCTTGCGCTTCGGAGGTCGCCCCCGTCGTTTCTGAGACGCTGATGATGCAGCAGTAGGTTGATCCACCGTCGGCGACGCCGGTATGATGTCGAGTGCGCGTTCCTCCACTGAGCTCCCTTTTGCAACCAAGGCATTGTCGCCTTTGGCATCAACGGTGGGCAGATCAACATCGGGCTCTGGTTGGCTCGTCTCTGGCACCATGACTTCAGTGCCACTAGCGACGGGTGCCTCGTCATGTTCCTCCTCGAGAGCTGCAATCTGTGCAGGCAACGAGCTTCTCTTCTGTGGGCTGGGATCAAGATTCCACATGTTCTCGCCCCTAATCTTTCTCTGTCGCTCCTCTGAGAAAAGACTCGCGCGTTTGAGCTTTCCTGGCTTGTCAGGCTTGCCGGACTTTACAAACTGCTCTGCCCGTGCCGAGTGTGCAGCAGCGGGTGGTTTTGCAAGCATGCGCGCCGCATTGAGGAGATTCGCGCCATGGACTGCAGAGGACTGCTGCCGGACGGGACTTGCTTCGGTAAGAAGCTGCTGCGATGCCGCCTCAGTGTCACTGCTGTCGTATGATGGCGAAGAAAGGATGGTAGGTCGAGTTGGGGTGGCTGCAATCACGCGTCAAGCAAGACAAACACAGTCATGCACCGACGTACTCACCTCCAGATTTAGGCGGCATTATGTGCTAACCAAGCAGTGCCTCCACTGCCCAGACGTGCGCTATCGCATTGTTCAAGTGAACTATTCAAGTGAACAAATGTAACAGTCTATCTCGTGACTGCGAGGACGTTGCGCCCGCCTTCTTTGTTCGCGTCAAGAAGCTGGCAGTTGATGCGATGCGGGACCCACCGTAAGTACATACGCGACCTCCACCTCGCTTGGCCAAAAGCGCGCCATCACATGCCTGGCACCAACCATCAACACCGCCTTACATTCCGTCATGACAACACAGGCGACAACAGCCCCTACCCTCACGACCTTGGATCCGGCAAGAGGCCATGATTTTAGCATTCCGAAGAAATGCATAAACGATGGCGATGATGTCACGTTTTTCTTGGCGTCAAAAGCCTACGCCGACATAATGACCTTCGTATTCCAGCTGAACACTTCTATGATACCTCGCAAGATCAGAGATGAAGAGCAAGGCGCAGGAAGAGCCAAAGAGTGGAGATTGAAAGATCCAGATGTACCGCACCCACCCGTAGTCCAAAGCCTTGCCAAGCTCCTGGAGGCTTTAACAGCTATTATCGACGAAGCACCGCCGGACACTGGACCTCGTCGATTCGGCAACATAAGTTTTAGAAGGTGGTACGATATCGTACGAGAGCGTTCTTCAGACCTTCTTGAACAGTACTTGCCAGCAACCGTCCTGGCATACAAGTCTACATCTGGCGTGTCGGCGAAAAGCGAGCTAGAGGCCTACTTCATCGGCAGCTTTGGCAGTTCACAGCGCCTGGATTATGGTACTGGCCACGAACTCAGCTTCCTCGCGTTTCTTGGATGTCTATGGAAACTCGGTGCTTTCCCTGCTTCCCAAGATGGCGATCAAGAACGTGGCATCGTACTCGGTGTCATCGAGCCATATCTCGTCTTGATACGCCGTTTGATCCTCACCTACACGCTCGAGCCAGCCGGATCGCATGGTGTTTGGGGTCTAGACGACCATTCGTTTGTATCTTACATCTTCGGCAGTGCGCAGCTTTCTCCGCCAATTTCAAACCCAGCAGAAGTCGCGACAGAAGGCTCCCTTGCCAATGCACCGAACCCAGCAGATGTTGCTAAAGCCCCAGCTGTCCAACGGGAACGAGAGCGAAACATGTACTTCAGCGCCATTGGCTTCATCTATGATGTTAAACGTGGGCCGTTCTGGGAGCACAGCCCCATCTTGTATGATGTGTCAGGTGTGAAAGCTGGTTGGGCAAAGATTAATAAGGTAGGCAAACAGCTTCATATCACTGGTTGGCTCTGAAAGCATGTCTAACAAAACTGCAGGGCATGATTAAGATGTACAATGCAGAAGTACTCTCCAAGTTCCCTGTCGTTCAGCACTTCCCCTTCGGCTCTCTCTTCTCCTGGACCGCCGACCCCAACGCCCCTAAAATTCGTGCCAGCGTCCACACCGCATCTCAACCCAAAGCAGTGACACCATCAAACTCCGCGCCAACAGCTCGACAGACTGGACCTCAACCTGCGCTGCGTGATCCACTAGCAGAGCCGAGTCGCATGGAAGCACCACAACCTCCTCTTCGCGACCCTATGGCTGCTGGGGGTGCAATGCCAATGACCGCAGCGCCGTGGGCGAAGGCGGCGGGTCCAAATGTACCTGCTGGGCCTAATCAGCCGACAAGGGCGCCATGGGTATCGAGTACGGCAAGACCGCCTCCACCTGGCGCGGGAACTGCAGCGCCATGGGCAAGAGGCAACGCAGGTGCAGGGACAGCGGCACAAGGTGCGCCGGGTGGACAGCCGAGTACTAGAGCGCCTTGGGTGGAGAGGAAATCATGAGGTTGGATCTCAATGATGAAATGATGCTGTATAAACGAAAGCGAATATAAATGAGTGCATCATATTATGCCATGGACGAAAAATAAATACACCTATGCACAGCTACTAGTAATCGAAATCCTCGAAAACCACCTTCTTCCCTGGTAGCCAATCAAGCACCTGCTTTCTGAACGGTTTTCCAGCACAAAGATACCACGTATCCGCCTGTACAGCGTCAAGATCACTTTTCGTCAATCTCCGTCTCCTCACCCTTGCTCCAAGTGCAGTCAACTTCTCTACTTCTTCACCACTTCCCGTGACGTAGACTTCTGTGGCCTCAGCAAGCTCAGGATACCGCTGCAGCGTCTGAATCGCAAACTCGACATCAGCCCCTTTCACAGCCCAAAGTAACTTGAACCGCCCAGACCGCAAGTCGAGTTGCCCCAACTGCCCCAACACCGGCGTAACACCAACACCACCCGCAATGAACGGGGTAAATTGCCCTTCACCCTGCTCAATCTTGAACTCCCCACCAACGCCTAGAATAGGTACTTCGAATCCCGCCCTCTCATTCTGCAGAAACAGAAACCTCGTCACCGGCCCGATTTTTCGAATCGTAATCTCGAACTCCTGGTCCTTTCCTCGCGGAGCAGAAGAGATGGTAAACGTGCGCACGAAGTCGTCGTTCAAGCTCCGTGGATCGTCTTCGCGCATGTGCTCGTACCCGATGTCTAGTTCGTCTTTGAACGATAGCGCGATCCACTGGCCTGGGGTGTGCTCGATGCCCTCGGGAACGGAGAAGGTGAAGCGCGCGATGGAGGGCGTGATAAGTGATTTCTGCACTAGCCGTGCTGTTTTGGGAGTCGTTGTGGGGAGTAGTGAGGATCTGATGTTGCCTTCTGAAGCGAGCGCGCGTAGGAGGGGGTTGTATGGCGAAGTGCCGTTGATTTTTCTCTCGCCGCGGAAGGCGAGGCCTTGGGCTACGAAGCGGGTGCTTGAGAGGGTGATTTTGACGGCGAGATTGGTGCCGGGCATGAGAGATGCGGCGGAGTGGCCGATGAGGATCTCTGCGCTGCCGGTTGTGTAGAGGACGTCGCCGGTTTCGTAGTCAGGGAATGTGAGACTGATGAGAGGGTTGAGTTGAAGGTTGCCTAGGGATTGATAGAGACGGTTGCCCGAGTACTCGGGGTAGATGATGCATGTTGGGGAGATGACGCGGACGAAGCCCGGGGGCCCGCCGCGGTGGTTGGTGTCCATGTCTGTTGAGGAGGAGGTGGAGAGGAAGAACATGTCGGCTTTGTCTATGAGTGACCTGCCTTCGGCCGAGAGACCAGTGCCTTCTGCGATGAGTTTTGACGTGACTAATGCTGGGGTCAACTCGTACTGGTTGAGATATTTTGGACAGTTCCCTAGGCTTTGCTCAATCTTTGTGACGAGTTGGACTTGATGTTGTGTCTCTAAGCCGTCGACCTGCGATGGAACATTCTCATTGTCTTCGATGTTGACTTGAACCACTGTCCCAGCAGCCATCTTCCCAGCAATCTTCACCCTCTTCCTCGTCACAAGATCGATCGCCAGTCCAGATATCATCTTCCCCCCATCCTTCGGCTGCATCATCTCTCCCTTGGTACCGCCAACAAGCGCCTGCACAACCGGATCATATTTACTGTCAACCAGTGTCCGCGTTCCTACGAACCCACCTCCAATCGGTTCCGAGAAGCCTGGAGCGCCGCCCCATAACGCAGTCCAAGGACGTGATGCATCATCCAGGGTCCCGATGGCGAGAAGGGGAGCGCGTTGCAGCATGAAAGATGCTTGTGGTGTCAGCATGGCTGATGTTGGGTTATCTTGATCTGGTACCTGGAGAAGCCTATGCATTTCGGCCTCTCCTTCACTCCAGCCCATTGCCATGGAGAAAGCCATGTTGAGGGAATGGTCTTGGGTGTAGTGATATTTGTGTCAGGATCTAACGCTTCTTCTTTTCCAAGAGTTCAAGTTTCTCTTAGCTGGCGGTAGACGTTGTCACCCTCCAAAGCTTCAGGTGTTGCTTGTTCAATCGCACCAAGGTGCTCAACAATTATATAACGAAGAGGTGGTATGATGTTCGTGTACCCTCCACACGAGTGACGATACTGACGACGCTGACAACGCTGACGATGCCGATGCATATCGCCATCGGCACTGACAAACTACCTTTCGGCCGCGCACCGAAGCCTACCAACGGCGACGAGGAGAGGGATGATTAGTGTGCTCAGTCAGCAAGAGAGAGAAGCTTAGTGAGCCTCAAGCGGAGACGCGGGGTAGTGAGGGCGGCGACCCACCGAAACGGTAGGGCTAAGATGCATGTGGTGTCACGGTGTCTCTGCCGCTTCTACGATGCCGGTCAAGTCAATTCTTTGAAGAGGACCACAGGGTGTCTCTTTGGACTCCTTGCGCTAACACTGCTATTAAGCATTGTGTGATCGAGGGATGATCAGTCGGCCATGAGTTCTAGCGCTTAGCGTCACTTGGGCTGAGACTTGCACCATCAGCGGCGCTCGACGTCAGTCTTCATCCTCAGAGCTCAGCAGTCCAAACCCACGTCGTTCCTTACCCACCCTCAATCTTGCATGAGTGCCGGTTCACTCTGACCAGTCGTGTCTACTCCAATCTCTCCACTACCATTCTCCGTCCGCCCATCATGGCTTTTCGTCGCGACCGCGTAAAACCCACCGCGTACCCATTCCTCCCTTTCCACGCCGTTCGCAGTGCGCAACTCCTGTCTTCGCTCGTAGTTGCGTCGATTATGTTTTACTTTCTCTCTGAACTACATCGTGACAATTACTCGCTCCCCTGGACCTTCATTCTGGTACGCAGTTCCTCAACTCTCAGATTCCCAAGACAGACAGCACAACTAATACTCCACAGCTCCTGTCCGTCTCCCTCTTCACCATCCTCTCCCTCACCCTCACCATAACCCTCCACTTCCTACACGGCCTCAACCCCACGTTCAACCTCGTCCTCAACGCCTCCTTATCCCTCATATGGGCCGTGTCCTTCTCACTCCTCGCATGGTGGTCCTCCAACACCCTGACTCGCGTCTGCAACGCCGAAAACTGGGAATCAGGGACCGGCATCTCCGTGTGCAGAATGTACAAGGCGCTTTTCAGTTTTGCGCTGCTGGGACTGGTGGCGACGCTGGCGGCACTGGGACTGGATGTTCATGTGTCGAGGAACAGTACTATGAAGGGGAGGTTTACAAGCTTGAGGATGTCGGAGGGGAAGAGGGGAGGAAGGAATGCTGGGCTGCAGGAGTTGGATGTGGATGATGGGATTTGGGACACGAATCCGAATCCGGCGGCGTTGGGGAGTGGTCACAGAGGCGGAGAGGGGTATGCACTGCCTGAAGAGCAGTTTGGCTATGCAGATACGGGATATCGAGGGGCTGCGGGGCAGGTTGGGAGGAGGAGTATGGAGGAGCGGTTATAGGTGTCGAATATGTATTGCAGTACGAATCTATGCGCTCATGTATTGCCCTCCCAAACGCCGCCCAATGCATCTTTTGGCAGAAGCCGGGTATCAATTGCAAGCTCAAAACACATCGTCCATGTTCACGTCCTTTCCGCCAGCTGCAGCTGTGGCTGCCTGTTGTGTGCCGATCGTGGCGTCCCCTGACGGTATGTCTCGCGCCCTGATCTCCTCGTCTATGAAGACTGCCAGACCTCCAAACGCGTCTTGCAACGAGCGGTTGTAGAAGTCCTTCCACTGGTAGCCTCCCACCAGATGGCGCACGTCGTGCTTCTCTTTCGTGAGCCAGCCGGCATCGTAGTCGTTTTGTAGACTGTAGTATTGGGGCGTTATGCTCCAGCCATCAAAGGGATCGAAAGGAGCCTCTGGTGGTGGCGCGACCTTCTTCTTCAGTCCGTGAAAGCTAAAACCCTTGTCTTTGATGTTGGTGTCTGCCGCGTTGCTTGCAGAGGGGTCGAGAGCTTTGCGCTGCGTTCCACCCTTCTTCAATACGACGCCCGAGGTGGTAGGCAGTGACGGGTCTGGTTCGTAATTGCGTCGGGTGGCACCCGTCTCGGCGGCTTGCGCGTCGGCCCACCTCTGTAGACGGTGGTTGGTCTCGTCAACATCGATTTTGAGAATGAGGTTCCATGTGATCTCCTCGACTTGCTCGAGGTAGTCGTTGTAGTCCTTGAGCGTCTCGAAGTCGCTTTCCTCCTTGTTCATGCTGTAGACGCATGAGTCGCAGGTTTGGTTATAAAAAGGCACACGCTCTTGAACCTACATGGATGCCACCCGCCGCCGAATGTCTACCTCTCTCTCCACCTTCAAGTCTTCAAACGTCGCCTCCCTGAACTTGCCCTTTCTCAGCGTCCTCGCACAGCCTGCAATGGGACAAGGTGCCGGCCCATGGCTGAAGATGCGGTCCACACACGATTCACACATCTTGTGGTAGCATTCGGGATTGACGAGGAACTTCATGTTCGGGTTGAGGTATCGCGACGATTTGCATACTGGGCAGACGTCTGAGGCAGAATCAGCAAGGGAACGCGACTCGGGCTTCAAAGACAAGCTGTAGAGCGACTTGGAGAGAGGGGACGCACCGCCAGCTTCGCCCTGGCGCGCCTGGGCGCCCCCAGCGCGAGAGGTGACTTTGGACATGGCGGCGTGCGGTGACGCGCGGGAAGGATGGAGCGCGGAGCGGGAGGATGAGGAGATAGCTTGTAGTGGGCAATGACTAAGCTGCGCTGTGGTTGCTGTACGGCAAACGCTCCAACGTGTTTACTATAATTATACAATGACCAGGCTGTACATTTACCATGTTGGGCAGTCAACCAGTGAGCAGCGAAGTGTGGTACACCAGGCGTTCGCAGCAGATGCCAGGGTCCCCTACCGGGTTTAGCGCGCCGTCACCCACCTCGGAGCAAAATCCTCACGCTCTTCTCTTTTCTCTTTCACCCTGACCTCCGCCACCAGCACTCGATGGCCGCGTCTACGCAGAGCACACTAGAGGGTATCGAGCGCCGCCGTGCGCAGCTCCAGGACAGCGTGGAGAAGCTGCAACGCGCTCTCACCCACTGGACAACATGGGAGGCCGAGTACCAGATGTTCAAAGAGGAGATAGAGAGCGCAGAGGACCCCTCGTCGTCGCAGATGCGCACAATGGCACACGACTTAGACGCTTCTCTGCTCAACGAGAAGGAGGTCGGCGAGCTCCTCGGCAAAGAACGGAATGCTAACCAGGTCGTTGACATTGTCTCACGGCGCATTGACTATGTACAGCAGAACAGTGCCACGGTCGAGAAGCAGCTCGACGCTGCCGAGAAGCAACTCGCTGGTGTTGACGTCCTGTTGGATCCAGGCGTTGACAACGAGGAGGGGCTGCCCATGATGGACATCGAGGAAGAGCTGGACGAAGAGGGCAATGCAGTCTCGAGCTCCGTCAACCAGACAGGGAAGGGTGCGGCTGAAGTCGTGGAAGCGTTGCGCAAAGCCGGTGTGCAAAGGGCCGATCTCGAAAAGATGATGCAGAGTGTTGGTCAGAAACCGACGTCTACGTCTGACACGCCTAGCACGACTGCACCTCAGCCGAGTGAAGCAAAACCTTCTACTCAGCCTGCCATTGTCACAGAGTCGAAAACGGAAGTACCAGGCACAACCAAGAAGTCCGTCTCTTTCGCGAACGAGGTCGAGGTCGAGCCTCTGAAGGCGCACTCTGCACTTGAAAAGGACGGCTACAACGAAGACTTTGAAGCCCTAAATTTCACACGCGGAACCAAGGTCATCGAGCTCGACCAAGACGACCAAATGGTCGCTTCGTATCCCGTCATTCCTCAAGGCGAATCTCCAGAGGATGCTGAGCTGCGGCGGCAAATGCTGCAGTACGGCTTATCGGAGGTTGGCGCTGTGGTTGCTGAGCTCGACCTCGATGACCCTACAGCAGACTACTCCGACTTCGACGACGACTACGACGAAGACGAGGACGAGGACGAAGACCAGTACGGTCGCAGCACCAGGCCGGCTGTCACTGAAGACTACCGACAGCAGATGCTAGAGCTGGAGCAGAAGCTTAATGCTCGCATGCTTGAAAATGTTGGGCCTCAGGCCGAAGACGACGACACAGTAGAGAAGGCAGAGAGTGTTCGCTTGTTGAAGGTCCAGAAGAACGACAAGTTTGACGAAGCAATGAGTACGGTCAAGCCCAGCGCATCCACGTCTTCGTCTGGCAGGAAGGGCGTCCGGTTTGCCGACGACCTCGACATCTCCGAGGCTCCGCAGCCGGTACAAGCACCCGAGGCGACCCCGTCGTCGTCCAAGCCGGCTCCAACCATGTCAGATGTTGTTGTCGAGCGCCCTGCACAGCCTTTCCAGGCACCAACAGCGCCCTCGAAGCCAGCAAAGGTGTCAAGATTCAAGAGCGCACGTGCGAGCAACCAACCTCCTCAGCCGCTGCCCAATCCACAGCCTTATGAAGCGCCACCTGTTCCCACGGGGCCGGCAGGGCGCACATTGGCTAATACAGTGGTCGAACATGTCCCCTCTTCTTCTGAACCAGCTGCGCCGGATGAGTTTGATCCTGCGGTGCTCAATCGCGAGATCCAAGCCGAGTACCACAAGGCGCGCAACAAGTTCATCCAGCAGCAAGGCGGGTTCAAGCCGACGGAAGAGGATGAGGCCAGCCCGATTGTAGAGGAGCGAAACGGGCAGACGAAGAAAGTGAGTCGGTTCATGGCGGCCAAGCTGAGGGCTGAGGGTATGTAACTTTCATGTCACGTCTCAGCACTTGCTCGTGTTTGTTTTGTTGTGGGTATGTTTTGTTGTGCAAGTGATGTCGTGATGTTATCAGGAACCATTCATGCCTGTGGGGGACACTTATCTCATGTGTCAAATCCCACATTACATGGGTCCAAGAACAAACACCAACGAAGCACTCTGACGTGGCTGGCATGTTGTGCCTTTCGCGATTGCTACTTCATCGCAGCGTACATGTATGATATGCAATAGAATTGGGTCAAGATGTTATTGGATTGTTTTTTGCAGTGTGATGTGCAGTGTGATGTGCAGTGTGATGTGCAGTGACTGTAGAGGACTGCGAGTGGTGTAGCCATGTGAGTGAATGTAGAATCACTATCGATAGTGAACCAATGTTAGCGGTAACTCTACTTGAGTGATGGCGGGGGCGGGGCTTATGACGCCGCAGCAGCGGTTGATAATTTTGCAATGTCCTCCTCCACCTCCGATTCGACGCCGCGTGGGCTCGACAGTTGCTCGCCGCCATTGCAGTGGCCGTCGCATTCGCAGTCACCGTCGCATTCGCAGTCGCAGTCGCAGTCGCTTTCCTCGTCGCCAGAATACGCGTCGGAGCTGTCGTACGTCGAGTCGTACGTCGAATCTCTCCAAGCCACGGGCGAGCAGCAGCCGCGCGACGACCCTCTTGCTTTCGCCCCGGTCGCGCTGGCGCAATACCACCACGTCGCCGAGAAGCTGGCCTCGAACAACCTCTTCCGCATCCTCCGCTCCCCTGCGCCCATCCGCGTCTGGGTCTACCGCTCGCTGTTCGCCGAGACGCGCCTGTGGAACCACTGGGACCGCTCCTCGCGCCCGCCCGCCATGGACCAAGAGCACCCCGACGACGTGTCGAGCGTGGGCGACTCCGAGTACGATGCCGCCGCCATGCACGCCCGCCCCTACCTCACCCGCCTGCGCCTCGCCCTCGCCCCCTACACCGTCCACTTCCGCAACCCGGGCTACATGCGGGACGACACCTTGCGCATGCTCGAGCGCGACGTGGTCAAGAAGACGCTGGAGGAGTCGCGGAAGCGCATCGAGCTGCGCGAGGAGCTCGGCCTGTCCTGGGAGTTCTGGGACGACCTTGCCGCCGTGCTCAAGGCCGCCATCCCCTCGCTCGAGAAGCGCTGCTTCGCCCAGCCCGACCCTGCTGCCCCCGAGTACGAGGGCCTGTCGGGTCCCCTCATAGCGAGCTACTCGCCCAGTCTGCTCAGAGACCTCGAGAGGCTGAACCAGCTCGTGTGCATTGCCCGCAACGTCCTGGTCCACGGCGAGCGCGTCCAGAACCTGAGTGCAGAGCGCCTCTTCGACAAGGACATCTTCAACCTGGTCAACGTCTGTGTCAGGGTCACCGCGAGAGGCTACGACGGCGAGGCGGGCACACAGGACGAGGACAAATGGCAGGGCGTCATCAATGCCTACAAGAAGCTGCTCATCACCTCGCTCCAGTTCCTCAACAACCTCATTGCGAGAAACGAGCAGAGGAAGCTCATGCTGTGGATTGAGTTGTTCGACAGCCACCTCGACAACGAGCTGCCCAACTTCGCCGACATGAAGTACAAGATGGACGAGTTCCCCACACAGGATCAGAGTGCAACACCACACGACGACCAAGAGCAGCCGCTCCCTGAACACCAGCCAGCGAGAAGCCTCGACACTTTCAAGATCCCCCAGCAGCCTGCCTCGTCGCCGTTCCTGCTATACATCGGTGAGACGGGCAACGAGGTCAAGAAGGCGCTGATGCAGCACGGCGACAAGGCTGGTGCAAACGAAATTGCTGCCGAGTGCCGGAGGAGATGGCAGACCATGGGCGAAGAAGAGAAGAACGTGAGTGTGCCACATCGCACCGTCAAAACAACAAAACTGACACCCTCCAGAAATGGAATATGCTCTACGCCGATGTAGTCGCACGCTACCGCGACCAGATCACCCAGTCCAGCACCTACAAGAAAGTCGTCGACCAGCACGCAAAGAACGAAGAGAGCGTCCAGGCGCTTGCAAAGAGCATCAACCAGCTCCAAGTCGAGGTCGACCGAATGCGCTCCTCCATCGCCGTATACCCTGACGGATCCGCCCTCGACCACGAGGCTGCACCTGTCGCCGAGGCGTCTCAGCCCACAAAACCAGCAATGGATGACTCGCTGCTAGACCCCAGCATCAAGCGGTCGCCCCCGGCAGGTGAGATCGATTTCCGTGTAACCTACCCGCCATCCTTCGGTGCCGAGATCCTGCAGAATGGCAAGGACGACCTGTTGAAACGTCTGGAGCCAGACCCCGACCGTCCTGGGCTAATCAGCGATGTAGCCTCTCCAACTTCTCCTCCCCCCGAAGATGACGACGACAACGACGACGACTACGACGACATTCCCGGCGACGAGGGCAGAGGCCTGCTTACCGACGTGCCTCTGATCCTTGGTCCAACCGAGATAGAGGTCCTGCCGATGATCATCATGGCAGGAATCGTGGAGCCGTCAGAAGGACAGCCAGGATACCACTCCGATCCCACCGTCTTCAGTAGCGTGAGAAGCATGCACGGTGTACGATGTCACCTCCTTCTTGCACAAGACAACGGACGAAACTTGCTGAGGGAGCTCTTGATCTTCGTTGCAGCTTGGGACCTGAGAGAGGAAGAACTCTACTTCAAGTTCATGGTCAAAATCATGGAAGCCATTCTTGCGAATCAGCTGTTGCCCTTTGCCTACCACGCTTTCAGGGAGTCTGAGTAAGTCGTTCCAATACACAATCATTCCTATGCTGATAACATCTCTAGATCCAAGGACATCATCTCTCCTGCACAAGCCGTCATCATGAAGCTGCTTACCAACATCTTCCGTGCGAGGCAAGCACGAGCACAGCCTGCCAAAGGCATGGCCAAGGCCGCCCCACCACAAGTCGACCAAGGCGACGTACACATGGTCAACTTCCTCCTTACCGAGTTCCGTCGACACATTATACCCCAAACCTGCGCCCTCATCTTCCTCCAAGGTCAGATCCGTGCAGGCCACGCACAGCCCGAAGATTTCCCCCTGAATCTGTGGGACATGGAGCGTATGTACGAGGGCGTTTACCAGTACCTCGAATTCTTCGCCATCCTCACCGAGCACGAGACATGGAAGCGCATGCTGTCGAATTGGGAGATTGCCAACGAGCTCGTAACACTGCTCAAAGAACTTGATGCCGCAATTCCCAAGGGCACATTATCTGTCCCTCCTCTTCGCCATTCCGCACCCGCACCCGCACCTCCACCACCACAGCCTGTCGAAACCAGTCCCGTCGAACCACTTCAAGCCCAACACCAATCACAACCTCCTCCTGTCGCAGTAGAACGACCCTACGATCCTCACCCCTCAGCAACAGATCCTTACATTCCACCTCCCACCTCCCCCAGCCCACGCCCCTACATGGACGAAGCGGCCGACGAGCCCTCAGACTTCGAATGGCGCAACCTCAAAAAACTCGGCGTCCTCGTCCTGTCGTCTCTCGTCTGGAAAAACACCCTCGTACAAAACCAAATCCGCCCCCTCGGCGGCATCGAAGCCGTCCTCAACTGCTGCAGCTACGACGAGCACAATCCCTACATTCGTGAACACGCCATCATGTGTCTGCGCTTCCTCATGGAAGGAAACAAAGAGAACCAGGACCGGATCCGCGCGCTGGAGAAGTACAACCAAGAGCGCGATGGCGCCAAGACAACAACGCCAGTCGAGCAGAGCCTTCGCGAGAAAATGGAGCGCGCGGGCAAAGTAGGAGTCCCCGTCAACGTCAAAGTACCAGACGAAGTGCTAGATCAACAAGGATACGAAACCTACATGGACGGAAAAGGACAAGTGATGCTGCGAAAACGGCAGGTCCAGCATCCTCATCCCACCACCACCTCTTCCTCTTCCTCTCAACCCCAACCCACAGGACCCACAACATCATCCTCCTCCACTACTTCCTCATCTTCGACTTCCTCCTCCACCAACGCCGCCGCCGCCGCCGCCGCAACAACAACAGCAAGCACAGCACCCCACACCTCGGCCACCAAACTCCGAGACCCCAAGGCACTGGAAGATCTCGTGCAGCAGGTCATGAGGGACTTGCCGTCCAAGATTGCGAATCCCCGCGTTGGCGAGATGAGAGAGGCCGAGGAAGCGTTGAAGAAGTTGGATAGGGGGTTTGATGGGTCGAGGGAGTGAGTTGTTTATCTATCGGGTTGGATTCGATTGGGTAGGCAAGGGTTGAGTTGGGGCGTTTTGGTGGAGTTTATAGGGAAGAGTAGAGAGGGGATTTGCTTTGTCGAGTGTCATATTTTGGGTAGCTTGGTGAATTTATGTGGGCTGCATGCATGGGATGGTGTTGTGGATGATAGCAACAGTATAGAATCGGAGTAAATCCGCAAAAGATTGGACAGTGTATAATTTCTATTCAAGGTATAAAATAAACCACTCTACTGCCATCCTCCTGAAATGAAGTCTTGACAGCTCAACTTCCACCCTCACGCCACATTCTCCATCAACCCAGCCCCAATCGTCCGACCCCTCTCGCGAACCACAACCCGCATCCCCTCCTCAATCGGCAACTCGCGCTCCAACTGCACCACCACCCTAGCCACCTCACCAGGCTTCACAATCCTGGGCTTCTTCTTCGTCACCTCGCCCGTGAACTTGTTGAGCTTGGCGCTCAGGGTCCGGATGCCGCCGGGGCTGTTGAGCGTGCTGCGGAACACCTCGACAGGCATGGGCAGGACGTGTTCGAAGGCGAGGAGCTTCGAGGTAAACGCTTTGACGAGCTTGACGGGGGATCTGGGCGCGCAGACTATGTCGCCCTGGCGGAGATGAACGGGATCGATATCTGTGAGGTGGAGAGTGGGGATCTGGCCTGCGACGGCCCAGTCGACGGGCGCGTCTTGGACTTCGATGGATTTGATGGTTGCGGTTTCGTTGGCGGGAAGCGCGAGGATGACGTCGCCCACTTGGAGAGTGCCGGCGTCTATGCGGCCGGAGATGCTGAGGGGGGAGCGAAGGTCGCCGCGGAAGACGTCGGCGACGGAAAGACGAAGGGGCTTTTCGAGTTGGCGTTGGGGGAGCTCGATGCGTT
Organism: Neodidymelliopsis sp. IMI 364377; assembly: GCA_027946375.1. Lineage (NCBI taxonomy): Eukaryota > Fungi > Ascomycota > Dothideomycetes > Pleosporales > Didymellaceae > Neodidymelliopsis > Neodidymelliopsis sp. IMI 364377. The sequence continues at coordinate 24,256 of JAPEUT010000150.1, forward strand.
CGAGTGCTTCAAGAAGTGTTTCACCAGTGTACCACTCTGCTGCTGGATTGTCGATCTTCTTGACAACGTTCTCGCCTGTGAGTCCTGCGAGTGGGATGAATGTGATGCGCTTCTCGGCGAAGCTGGCCTCGGTCAGGAAAGCGGTCATCTTCTTTGTGATTTCATCAAATCGCGCCTTCGACCAGGCGACTGTATCCATCTTGTTGACGGCAACGATTATGTGCTGCATTCCCATGCTTCGTGCGATCAAGATGTGTTCTTTTGTCTGGCCCTTGAGACCTGCTTCGAAACTGTTGGTACTCGAATCGATGACCAGTACTGGGAAGTCTGCTTGCGAAGATCCTGAGATCATATTGGGGATAAAGTCCTTGTGTCCAGGAGCGTCCAGGATAGTAAAGCGTGACTGGTCGGTCTCAAAGTAATTTGTCGCAATGTCTACAGTGACGCCTCGACTGCGTTCTTCGCTGGTCTCGTCCATCACCCATGCGAGGGCAAACGATGACTTTCCTATTGTCTCGGCTTCCTTTCGCAGCTTGTCGATGGATCTTTGATCGATGACCTTGAGATCATATAACAAACGGCCCATAAGCGTACTCTTGCCGTGATCGACGTGCCCTAGTCATGTTAGCAGAGACTCAACAGTGAAAGCATTTTTGGTGGTATAGAACACAAAGATTGAAGAGTACATACCAACGACTACAAAATTAGCCATTCGCTTCATACCACTCTTTTGGAACTCGTCCAAAACATTCAAGTTCTTGCTCTTGACTTTCGGTTCATCGACTGCCAGCCTTTCGACTGAATCTGCAAGTTTGTCTCCATTCGCAGCGGCCGCTGGTTTCTTCTTCTTTGGTGTGGTTCCTGTATGCCTTAGAAAAGCCCGCTTCAAGTACCTGAATGAAGTCAACGCCGCCCCGTGCCCGCGCCTTTGTTCGCCTGTGCTGCTCGTACGATGTCGTCAGGACTGGGTCCCTCGAATGGCCGTGCGTTTTGGTAGTCTTTGTACTGACTGTATGGCGCTGGGAACTCTTGAAGAATAGTTTGTGACTGTGAGTTGTGCGACGCTCCACAAAGCGTGGATGCAAACATCGAGGCGTTGGCTCGTTGCGCGGGGAACTCAACCTCAATGGCTGGTTTTGGTGCTTCTGGCTCAGGTGTTGTCTCTTCGACAGGAGTGGCTGGTTTTGGAGAGGGAGATCGCTTCCGAGCAGTATATTTCGATATGCGCGAGGGGCGCTGGGCGTCCTCAGTAGGGATGGACCCATCCTTGCTCTTGACTGTGAGCTTATCGAGCATAGCGACTGCAGCGTCGGCTTCGTTATTGGCGTTGGACGCAGCCTGTGCCTCTTCCCTTTCCTTCCTGCGCTTCGCTGCAAGGGCTGCCAGTTTCGAAGAGCCACCAAGAAGTCCACCGCGAAAGTGTGGTTCGTCGACTGTAATGACACCCAGTCTGTGCGTTGGAATGTTGCCCCATGGAGTGTCCCAGAAGAAATCTTGAGCGTTCGATGGCATCGCAGTAGGTGGCAGCGGTAGGCTCGAAGCGACGGGGTAGGTTGACTCGGCGTGGATATACTGTGCATGAGATTGCTTACCGACGGGTACGGGCGCCTTCTCAACGGCTGCGCTTGCAGCTTGATCAAAGCGCGATGTAGCCTTCTCCTTCTTTGATGGTGCCTCTTGCTTGGGTGCTGGCGCTGCTGCGAACTTGTTCTTCAGATAGCTCACACTCTTGCCCACGTCGTAGTAGTAGTGCCATAGCGCCTCCTGTATTTGTGCATCGCTGATATTGGCACCTGAAGCGCCCAGGGCTTCGCGTGCACTGATCGTGCTTATCCGCATCTGCTCCTTGTCGCTTTCTGATGTGCCCTCGGCTTCCTCTTCCTCATAGTAATCGTCGTCATCGTAGAGATCGTCGTCGTCGTAGCCAACGTTCCTTGTGCGCTGCATGATGGGCTGTGGGCGGTTGGGGACTGATGGAGAGCTGTGGCGGGCGTCGTATTCGTTGAACTGAGCTCGCTTCAAACCTGTATGCAGGGCTTACGAATATGTGGAGGGCGATCGCGTGAGTGGTAAAGGTTATAACGAGGTCTCGCTTCGAAAACAAATGCTGGGACGTGGGGCAATCATTGACGTCTCTTGCAGGTTGCCCCGCGCTAATCCAGGAACCACGGCCATGACATCAATGGTCGAATCGCTCAGATGCGCATCATTCATCCTCATCCTCCTGCAGAGTTAATGTCACCATGTCAGCCACACAGGAGCGAACACGATCAGCACAATTGTTTTGAATTGACTACTCCAACGCCGCAGTCCTTGACTTGAACTAACTGCTCAACTTGCTCGCTGACAATGTAATTGGGGTATAGTATTAGTGAAATGAGACAGGTAAACAACTCGGAAAAGATGCACGCGACCTCCTACGCAGCCACTACGAAGCGGGGTGCACTTGATGGCTTCTCGAATAAGGCTGTATTACCATCTATTTCTCCGGTGCCACGGTAGCAGAAAGTGTTGGAGCAGCAGCAGCAGGCGTTGCAGCTGTCGTGGCAGGAGCAGCCGTCGGCTCTGCCTTCTCTTCAGCAGCGAAATCAGGCTCGTCCAAAGGGCCGCTGGTGGCGGACATGCCAGGAGCAGGCTGCGTAGTAGGGATAGCGGGCAGGTCTGCAGCAGGCGCAGGAGCTGGTGCTTCTGTAGCCTTGGCCTCGGTATTGACCGGTGCATGGGTCGCAGGCGTCTGAGCCGAGACAGCAGTGGGTGGAGCAGGTGCAACGGCACCAATAGGCTCCGGGGCTGGACAAGGCAATGTCGTCAGTCTATGGGTATCTTCGAAAGTTGTAAAAAAAGTCGCTAAGCAGGTTGACAGAAAAGAAAAGAAGCACATGATCGACGCGTGCGCTGCGAAACGAGCAGGGTCGGACATGACGAGTAGGCGGACGTCCTTAGAGAGGACCACAACGGTCGCTATCGAGCGCAACCTTCTGCCGGCGTCTTGAGCCGTCCCAGCAGCCATCTTCTCCGTGCTCGCGAACCTCGTGGGAAAGAAGAGAATGTGACCTACTCTGCGTGGCCTGCTTGACCTCGGCCAAGGCAGCCGCCTCGTCCTTGGTGGACTCGTCTTGGACTGGCACTGGAGCTGGCTGAGCGGCTGGCTGAGCAGCTGGGGCAGTGCCAGTCGATACTGGAGCAGCCTCGCTCTTGACGGGCTCGGGAGCAGTAGCCGGAGCTGGTGCAGCGGGCGTCGTCTCGGTGGGCTTCGCGTGGCTAGCCGAAGGCTGCTCGGTGCTGGCCGTAGGCGTGGGCTCTTCTTTCTTGGCCTTCTTCTTGCCGAACAAACTCTTCAAGGCCTTCTTCATCTGGTCCATGGCATCGGGTGCTGTTGGTGTCAATGTCAGCCTATGGTGTAAACTTCAAGTATGCGGTGTCGAATGGGACATTTTTGTAAGAGCAGAATGAAGGAACTCTCAAACTCTATGAGCGTGCCGCTATGTGTGCGCAGACAAAGACCTTCACAGTGAAAACATGTTGTACCATAACAACGCGTTCAAGATGTCGAGCGTGACCAAGCGGCTACTTACGAACTCCAGGCATAGTGGCGGGTTTGACTCGTGAATTTTCTGTAGGTGGTGGTCAAAATATATTAGGCAAGCTACAGCGTGACAGCGGCAGAGGCGTAGAATGTCGAGAGTATCGTGTTGTCGCACAGAAGATGAGGGATGTCGAGGGAGCTCGTAGCTGTTGTTCTCGACCCTGGTGCCACGGACCAATAAGCGTGGGGCCCCCACTCGAGCTTATTTCTCGCGCGGCTCCAACGAACTGGACACTCCACGAACACGCCCGAGCAGGCAAGCTCTCCCGCTGCCGAGATAAGCAGCGACTGACCCACTGGGAAAATAAGGGGCACAATGGCCCCTTCACTCATCTTCGTCGTACAGCCTTCAGGTTACACTGCATACTCCTGGTGAACAACAGACCTTGCACAAACATGGGAGATGCCTCCTCGTTCGTTTCGTCTTTCCTCCACCACAACATGTTTGCACAGGTCTTCGTGGTCCTTGCCGTGATTTGCCTTTGTACGAGGGTGTTGTCGGGATACCAATTTGCAGCGGTTAAGAACCACAAGTATGGCCGAAATTGTCAAATTGCACCTCCAACACTGCCACACTGGATTCCAGGGCTGCGTCATGCTCTCTCCATGGCCTACAGCACTAAGCGCTTATTGGCCAAGTCCTTGTAAGAGTCTCTTGTTCTCAATAATGCTCCTTATCGCTTTGAGATCTTCTAAGGTCAGGTCGTTGCCACTATCTGCTGGCTGGAGTTCGTTGCAAGTATCCGAAAATCTACCTCATGTAGTCAATTGCCTGGTTCAAACCAATGCAGCCTCCGAACAACTCACTAAGATGTAGACCAGTAGCATTGGAACGATCCTTGAACTTGGTGGCTTTAGATAATACTGACACCTAACTTCAGGAACAAGTATGGTTGTGAAACGCCATTTTTCCTTGACGGAGCGGGAGAGAAGATGCTCATTCTTGTCAATTCAAGCCACATCAAAAAAGCTCTCACTGCATCTGAACTCGACGCCGACATTTTTATCCACAACCGAATCATGCGCCAACTGATGGGTAGCCCGCAGGCTGCTGTTGACTACTATCGGGTCCCAGGAACTGGTCAGGACAAGTTTGCAATGCAACAGATTAGGCACCGCACGACTGGATCAGAGCTAACATCTATGGACGAAAGGCTCGTCCAAATCTTCGAGCGTAACATCACAAGAGCATTCCAACAAGCTTCCAAAGAAGGATGGGTAGAGATTCCAGACTTGTATATGTTCTTACGAGACCAAGTCACTCTGGCTATAGGCGAGTTGCTTCTAGGTTCCGCTATTGTCGAGAGTCACCCTGCCCTCTCACATGATTTGTGGACGTTTATCGAAGGTACCGATGTACTCCTCTTGGGTCTTCCGCGGTTCTTAGCCCCTGCAGCGCATGGCGCACGTGACCGTCTTCTCGAGCACATCAAGACTTGGGGCCGCAAATCTGATGCTCTACGTACCCAGGGTACAGTCAATAAGGACTGGGACATTGTGGCTGGGTCGCCACTCATGCAAGAGCGCGAGCAAATGTACGCTTCTTTACCAGGTCATGGTGAAGACGGCAGGGCGGCTCAAACGCTTGGTCTGCTGTACGGCGGTACAAGTCTCAGTGTCCCAGTGGCGTTCTGGTTCATCTATGAGATTCTGCGTGACCAGAATCTATCTCAAAAAGTCTATGATCAGCTTCGAGACCGCAGTAATGCTACATCATCAGCCTACGACATTGCTCGGCTAGCCACCTCACCATTGTTGCAGTCACTACACGCAGAAGCTACACGCAAGTACGCCCGCAACGTAGTCGTTCGAGAAGTGGTAGCTCCAGTGTGTCAACTTGATGACCGTTACGTTATCGAGAAGGGAACCACCGTACTGGTTCCCAATATTTATACCGCCCATTACACAGCAGAGTGGGCTCGGACACGCCCTCAAGTTTTACAGCGACCTTTGACGGAGTTCTGGCCTGAACGCTTCCTCACTTCAGACGGCAAGACTGAGCGCTATAACGAAGCTGGTCTTAGTGGCAACTGGACGTCGTTTGGTGGAGGCGAGCATAAGTGTCCTGGTCGATTCCTCGCAAGGGATACCGCACTTGTAGCGTTGGCTGTATTACTTGGAGGGTATGAATGCGAAATTGTTGATCCAGAGAGAGCTAAGAAGCTGGATCCTATCTGGAACGAGATCGCCTTCGGGACTATGGTACCGACTGGTAACATTGCTGCCAGGTTCCGTCGCAGGAAAGCGTAAAGACAAACGTCTCACGCCTGTTGGTTTAAATAGACTACTGGGTAGTTTTCAGATGTCTCGGAACATGGCAATCTTATTGACTTGAACGTTCGACATTCGTCATTACCTGTGTACATTGTTGAGAGCTCGAACCATGTTTCACTCTGCCAGAAACATAACGCTGAATAGTCTGAGTACAGTAACAAGTATCTTCGTGATCACCCCATTCATTCACGCTGCAGCACTACCACATATCTATAAACATCTGCCAAGCTTCCCCCCAATTCGATACAACAACCTCACAGTATCTCTCACAACCTCAAAATATCAATACAAACAATCAGTGCAAAGGGAAATCCTAGACCCTTCGAAGACAAGTTAACATGCCTTCTAGAAAAGACCTAGTAATATCAACGTCCGACATAGCCCTCGAACATTCCATTCCCATCGAGGTCATGGCGCATCTCACCGAGCAGCTGGCCTGCACGACCATGTCAAACACAAATATGAACGACATTGTAGAATTCCTGTCCCCCCGACTCGGTTCCGTCGAGATGGACGTCGACGAAGAGGACAATCTCATCACTCACACACTCCTCCCTCTTCCCGCCTCTCCTCCTCCATACTCCTCACCCAGCTTCTCGCCCATCTTCCAGGTATCATTCTACTATGCCGAACACCTCTCCCGTCTCACTCCATCCACCGTCCCGCGACTGAACCAGCTTCTGTGCACCACACCCGGAATGTCGCAATACCTGCCCTGGCTCAACGCATCAAGCTGGGATTTGTATGATTGCCCAGTACCAGAGGATAGCCAGGAGCTGGAGTTGCTGAGCTTGGTTATGGCGATGGAGATCAAAGAGCGGTGGGACGATGGGTGTGCGTTTGATGAGGTGGAGCGGAAGGGTGAGTGGGTGGGGGTCTTACCGCCGATGAGCCCGTTGAAGCATCCGGAGCATCCGTTTTGGTTGCCATTTGTGGAAGAAGACGAGCATGAGGGCGAGAAGATGGGTTCGGACGCATGTGAAGAGGTGGATGAGGACGTACATGAGGTCAAGTTCGATGTCGAGGATGGGAATGAGGAAAACGAGGATGATGAAGACGAGTTTGAGGATGCGCTTGAGGGGTGGCTCTCTGGCGAGTTCGAGGATGAGTTCGAAGACGACTTCGAAGACGTGCTTGAGGAAGAGTTTGAGGACGAGTTTGAGGATGACAATAGCGATGAAGAAGCCTATGACATGGAGTGAAGGAATCGAAGTTTGTAAGTTCAATGAAAGATTCTGGCTGATGATAATTCGTACTTGTGACATTCTCAAGACCGTGAAGCTGAGCTTGACGGATTGTTAGTGTACATCGGTGACGCAACGATGTTAAGATCATTGATATTGCATTCAGAAGACTGTGGGTATCAAAACGCCCGAGGCGGCTTCCTCAACGTCTGCGGCGATGGCAGCGGTGGCACAAATCCATTCCATTCTTGACCAACATCATACAACGGCCAGTCCTCAGGCACTGAAATGACCTTGGACCTCTGGAACACATACTCAGACGTTGGCCTTCGCTCAGGGCTAGCTCTTCCCGAGTCTTCTTCGTCGTCCCAATCGATGGCTGGAAGGCAGCCTAGATCGGTCACAGTCACGGTCTTGGGTATGCCTAGAGGGTCCAGGTCCAAAGAATACGAGCTGGCACCTACGTCAGATACCCCTACCAAGCGGTTGAAAATGTTCTGTGGCGGCTCCGGCGTGGATAAAGGTAGTGCGATATTTGAGGGCATCCGCGGAAAGGAGTAAGAATCACAGCTGCCAGATGAACGGACAAGACCGTGAGTCGCTAGTGGTCGGCAATAGGGCGATTCTACTGGCTCGAAGACAACCGTAGACTCCTCGCTCGCTCGTGAGCTTTGAGAAGATAGTGATCCAAATTTGTTTGAGTCCCAGTGAGTTCCAAATTTTGTTTGTGTGGAGTGAGCCGAGGAGTTGTTGCTCATGTCTTTCACGACGAGTGGATGGAGACCAGGGAGACATGCGCTGATAACAGACAATGTCTGAGCGAGCTGCATGCAAAGTGCAACAGCCCAACTGTCGGCTGTGGCGTTGAAGAAATACAGCTGCACGCTGACTGCTGCGACAATGCTACAGCTGTTAGTGCGTGTCTCGGTATCGTTGAGTATCAAACTAACCTCATTCGCGTCAGGAATACAGCAGATACAAACCACCGATTGCCAACCGGGCATTGCACTATCCATGCTGCTAAGGGTACTAAAACAAGCAGAACTTCCGTTGCAACGTTGGTGGATGCAAGATAGTTCCCGAAAGCTAGAATATCCACACAGCTCGCTGGATGTATTGTATCCCATGGTGTCGGCAGCCGACATTGGAAAGCAGTTACTACGATTCCGCTGACTGTCCACAAGGCCGTGAAAGCCGCAAGTGATAACGAAGTATACTCAAATAGTTCACCAGTGAACAATTTGCGAATGACGAGACAGATTGACATTTTTGCGCATCCCATATTGGCAATGAAAAGAATGTTCGCAGCGTATGTAGCCTAGGTTGATAGTCAATCAGCATAATTGCTTTTATGAAGAGATTTTGGCCTACCTTTTGGAAAATCTCTTGGTTATCTGGGGACATTCTTGCCAATTGCTGCTGGTTTGTGTCCTTCCATTGTATCGAAACTGCAAGTGTCTGGCCGAAGCTGAACAGCTGGATCTTGTTAGTAGACATAATCTCCTCGATTAGGGCCAAGGCTTCTTACAGCTGCAAGTAACAGAAAGGCATCATCCGACGCAATGAGTTTCCGGTTCGTCCTTCTGGACAGCTTTACAGCCAATCGAGTGATCAAGGTGGTAATGACAAGCACAAGAAGAACCCACGACACGATGCTAATGATTGTCTTCCGGCTGGCAGCGGTAGTGGTATCTCGAGGCTGTAGAAGATCCATGGCGTCAGACAGCATGTCTTTCGAGCAAATGGCGCCGTACTGGAAGGCTGGATGCAACGAACAGCAGCTCGAACATCAAGCTACTGCGGCACTTGAACTTCTTACGAGATCTGTGATCCTAGCGCACATGTTATCATCAATTGGCGACGCGATAATCACTGCTTTCTTTGACATCTTGGTCTGATTTGCGGTGGTGTCTATATTTGTCGAAAAAGAAGGGCGCCCCGCCCTGGGCTGCTGCTATTTACGGCGACAAATCCTCACACTACTCGGACACAAAGAACGCACGATGTGCTGCAACACTGCAGCCCGGAACCAAGTCTATGCACATCGTGTTCCCAATCAAGGAAGGACGCATGACCAGGAATGTTTGGTGACAGCGTCGGTGAGCGAAGGAAGGAGGCGCAGCTTCGGGTGTTGGAAACAGGTCCCCGACGCTAGTCTCGATACGGAAGAACGGTGCCTAGACAGGAGCGACAACTGTGTTGTGGTACGCTGACAGACAGCGGATCCGGGGAGATTCAGATCCTTTTTGTTGATAGTTATTACCTCGATGCAGTCTCGTATGTATTTGGTAGGGTATCAGCTTCACGCTGTGCGAGCCGTATAGTAAGTATATCGATAAAAGCTTTTCACATGTAATTGACTAAAAACTATTCAACTCAATCAGTGGACGTCTTATCATATCAAACTTAAGCCTTTGTGCTAATGCGCACTACGGTTCAAACCATCAAAGTATCTTCATCCACGAGGTCTTACTCTGTTGGACCTGACCACTTGGCTTTTTTCTATGTTGGAGTAAAGATGACACTAGCGGCTACAGGAAGAAATGTTTGGCGATGATGCCGAGAGAAAATCGCCGCCGGCTTGTTTTGGATAAGCAGTTCAGTATGTGTGATTCATTTGGATTGATTTTCTGAACCCACAAGGATATCATGCTTGTTACAAGACGATGCACATTAGCTCATCTGTCGCCGACCAAGCCAGAGTCCCAACGACCGTAGCCTCTCTCGCGACAGTTGCTATTATAATCTACGTAAGTGTCCGGGTGATGTACTCCATCTGAAAACGCTCTTTCGTACCAAGCTTCCACCTCTCCTGATTCGCAAGTGCTTAGGAGCGTTTTGAGGTCTTTCAGGCTCCATTGTTGCCATAATTCATGACACATCCTGTATCTAAATCGTTTGAGACGGGGTGTACTGGTCCCCTCTACTTTCAGCGCCATCCAGTGACGGACTTCTTCAATGGTCCGTTCCTCCTACTACATTATCTCAATATGATTGATAGCATCGTCCCGCAAGCAGAGCTCTACTAAATCAGGAGGCAGTACGTTTGCGAGTCTCATCCGGCCGCGTCTTTCCATCCTAACAAGATGGCGAGAGGTATTTCGAGCTTGGTAAGACGCGTCAGGAAGCCTAGAGAGCCTGCCAACTCCACGTTTGCAAGACCTTCTCTTCAGCCATAGTAGACTCTCTTGGGATGCACTTCAAGCTGCTTATCGTATTATCGCTATCGGCAGGTTACGCAATTCCTCCATCAACTCCGAACGATCTGACATCTGAGCTCATTCCCACGACCAATGGCTTGGAGACTGTTTTTACCAGATTAACAAGTGATGTTAACAAATTCGATGGCTCAAAGTTTGGACTCGTGACTCAAACTCCAGCGGCTGTAAAGATCTAGGTCAATAATCATCTGACTCTATACAAAACCGTTCTTCTTTCGTGTTAATGGCAATCCTTTACATCTTCATCAAGTCACTTAGTCGGGCATGTGAATTATGTTCATACAGACAAGATCAGACGATATAACCTGTAGGTGAAAGCTACCTCCCGCACGTGCTTTCCTGCCGATGGTATGCTCCTTCACTTTCACAAAGCCTCTCAACACATTAAATCGTAATCCGCATTCACTACAGCCTTCATGAGGCAACCATAGTTCTTCTACGATACTATTATCAACACCCATCATATCGCAGAGCTTATCAACTACACTCATTCGATTGTCATCAACATGCCACCACCAACGCAGAAGAAACATCACCCTGATCGGATACTCTTCGCGAAAAATGTTCCACAAGAATCTTCTCCCGCGATCACCGCATTGTTCTCTCGATACGAACCACTAGAAGTCAAGAACATCTACCCCCACGCCCGCATGACGACTATCATGATCACGTTGCCTACGGTGGATCTTGCAACAACAGCTCAGCACATTACAGACGGACTGAGGTTCGACAACACTATTCTTACAGTCGAGCGATTCAATGCGACACAGTCGACTGTCGCAAGAAGGGAAGCACGTAGGGGACATAGCGGTGGTTACCACGACACATCTGCGGATGAACACGAGGGATACAGGAACGAAAACGCGCACGGAAATGCAGTGCAGAGCGAAGGACTGTTGGACTGGGACGAGGAAAGCTCTGTGCAGTTCACTCCTTCCACAACCGATTGCGAGGCAGTTGAAGGTTCAGATTCAAGTTGGGCCAATATTGCCAGGGGCTTTATCTCGCCTTCGCTCTCATCACCAACACCAGCTATCCTTACGCCACAGATAACAGTCGAGATACCAGATACTTCGAGAACACCAGTCCCTCAATATCCAGAGCTTGCGACAGCGACTACGACAACACCATCAGGCCCGCCGCTCTTGACACCCAGCACAACTTCCTACGACACCTTTCACTCTGCCTCAAAATGTCCAACGCCGGTCCAGGCAGACCAGGCTAGACGGGATCCGAATGAAAGTGGTGGTAAAGCGGTAGTTGGAGAAGACCCCAGCCAGCAAACAGAAGTTTCGTGGTCTGCGAAGCATCCTTTGCGTCATCTGGGTCACGCGGGTTCTCGGGGGGCAGGCATCGACACCACAGAGAATATTCGGAGAAGGCATTGCGAGAGCTGTTCGTTTTGTCAGATGAGAATGAAGAGATAGGTGCGAGTGTTTCAAACTGGACGATATCAGTGTTTCCCATATGGGTGACTTTCGAAGCATGTTGGTCAGGTCGTGGAACAGTTGCATAGAAATGACATACGTCAATTCGCTTGCGCACACTTGAGATATCTACTTATCTACTCTTGCACACATATCCCATACCTCTCTACACCATCTCGATCTTTCCACAATCCCAATCTGTATCTCTGCCCTTCCTTGCTACCTTCTTTACCCGAAGCGTCATACTGCAACATATTTCCATTTGCCACCAGTACCGCTCTTCCAGCAATAGAATACGGCTCGTGCGGCAATAATCCCCTTGTTCGCAGCAGTATCTTTGTCAATATCGCACCTGCCGCCATAAAGCCCAACATGACCTGTAAAGCGATCTTGGGTGAGCGGTTCTGTACCATTCTGGTATGCGCGCCAACAGCCGTTCGAGTCAGCGTCGCTGGTACTGTGGGAACTGTACCATCGGCGCGCTTTTGCCATTCTCCTGCGTCCTTCCTCGACGCAAAAGCTCCACGGGCGTTGACCTTGGAGGTGTAGTTGGAAGAAGATGGCGTCCATAAGGTATCTGTGAGTGTGATGTTCGAGGTGTCTTTGTCGAAGTTGACGCGCATGTTGTTCGAAAAGGCTTGGGCCATGTATCTTCCGTATAATCTTTGTGCCATCTGCTCGAAATTTACTATGTTCTTCGTACCGACAAGATCATGCAAAGTCAGATTATCTTCTTTCTGCGCCAGGTATGCCAGAGCTTGGGTGAATCGATCTACGTCGTCTGTCTGATTCCATGGGCTGGACAAGGACCCGTTCGGATTGTTTAGTGAGAGTAGCATGTTGTTGGGGACGAACTGGAAGGTCGTCCCATCTTTTGTAGCTGTCGTGTTTCGCAGCCACTGCGCGGTAGCTTCGTCCGGGAGCGGTGGCGTCTCAGCAGTAATGGTCAAGCCAGGGTAATCGAGGGTGATGTTGGTTCCTACACTTTGTACATGTTGGGAGCAGACAAGCGTTACTACTTCGGTATCCACGAGAAGGTTGGTCCAATTACGCGATTCACTGTAAATGTTGGTATAGTTCCTCGTCAAGTTCGCTGCATTGGAGCGAAAAGAGACGGATCCTAAAGTGAATGCCAAACTTGGACAGCCCCAGTCTGACAAAGCGATTTCGTTCGGGTCCAGTCCTGATCCTGAGTTGGATTCCTTAGTTCCGTCACCGCCGGTTGTTAGATCGCCTCTATAATTTTTTTCTAGTGCTTCGTCCCATTTCACAATATCTGCTTTGCCAACATGCATCGTATCGCCTGCTGCCGTATTGTTGTGTGAAAGGAAAGTTTGGATCCTAGCAGTGTCGAAAAGTCAGCAAACAAATTCATGAACGTTATGATGAAGACACCAAACAGCCCGAAAATGTAAAATATCAAATGTTATAAGTGGTAACGTACCAGGTGACTGCGCTTCCAGTGCTTATGTTCTTGGGTGGGTTCGAGCAGAGCGACCAGGGCAATTCCATGGATGATGTAACAGACACCCATTCAGAATACCCCCTGCTTGGTCCTGCATAAGCGTAGGGCTCAACAGTCCAATTCTTTCTGGCTGTCACATTTTCGCAGTGAAGTTTCGCTCGCAAAGCATCGGTTTTGAACGAGACGATGGCGGACGTTGGATCCGAGCTCTCATGCAGCTCTGTGGCTACGCTTGGGAGACTGAATTCGGGGATGGCCAGATTATCAAACGCCCAACCAGGATACTCTATACCATAGTAGGTGAGCAGGTTGAGCATTACCGCTGCACTCTTGTCATCGAATGAGATGTCAATTCCAGAAGGGTCGAATCTATCCATCTGCAAGATGGTGATATCTGCGGTCGATGGTATGGTGATGTGACTGTAGAGACCGGGGATGACGATGGACAAGAACGACGCTACAAAAGTCGTAAGTAGAATAACGTTTAGTGCTAGGTGTTTATTCGCAAGCGACCGGATGAACAAGTGAGGACCAGATTTCGTGAGGTAGTCAATGGCCAGTGAGCGAGAGGCAACCGCATTACCTTTCCTCAACGTTGCGAATGGGATCGTGGCCGCTACTACAAGCTCGATGCTACCAAACATTAAATTAATGCTCAGAGCAACGGCTGCTGGGACGTATTGTGCCAACACGGTCGTGCCAATGTCGATATTGCGAATCGCGACGAACCCTTGACGTTTGTCGGATATTTGCTGTATGCCCTCCAACACGCCAATGATGATGATACTGAGTATCACAGCTACTGCTGTGAACCAGGTTCGGGCACTTGCTGGGTACCACCATGAGGTAGACCCAATGTTTTTGGCCTTTGTTGGACGTGGCACCGGCTTCGTAATAGACTCACCGTCAGCGCTGGACGTTAACATGCCTTCGATCGTGAGTGCTGAGGTAGGTGACGTATGGCTAAGATATTTTTGAGTTCGTATAATTGAACTTGCATTGTTGCAAACGTGATCAGAAAACTGCTCAGCTAACTTCGGGCTTGCTCGTAGAGTTTCGGCGACGACGAGTACTGATCCCATGTCTGGCTTGAACGATGGACGCCTAGGGATAATGAAGAGCAGTGTTACACACAAGATCGTCAGGATAGCGAAACCAGCGCAAAGAAACCCGGTAGAAATGGCCTTAACGTGTAGAAGTTTGTCGATATACGTCAACGTCCCCTGGAAGGTATTGTCCGAGCCGTGAGATAGCTCTGTCATGATGTTCATGTGCAGTAGCTGTATTGCTGTGCCGGTCATCAGCGACTCGACATTTGCCTTGAGCACATTCGGATCCATCAGATTTTTGAGCGTGAAGTTTCCACCGCCATTCAGAGTCTTGATCATCTGGAAGAAGGCCGGAACTGCATCTGATAACACAAAGTCTGATCCACCCATGCCGAGATACATGCCCTCATAATCACGAAATACATTGTATACACCCCTACTGATGTCGCCATCATAGAAGTCGGAGAGTGTGGTATCCTGTTTCTTAACGAAGTCCATGGTAGACCTTGTAGAATTCTGATGGTATTCGACAAGGTATTGGTTGATCGAGTATGTTGATTTGCATAACATACTCGTAATCTGATTGATCCACATCCCTGTTATTTCGGAGTCTTCGTTTGGAGGAAAGTGGAAATCGATCATGCTGATGAAGATCCGATTATCGAGGGTTCTGTTCAGACTGTTGTAGTAGGCGGTCAGATCCAGCCGCCCGCCTTGGTCTTGTCCTCTGCTTTGAGGTGTACTATAGTCTAAACCGCTGTTACAAACGTGATTACTCATCCTCGCAGAATATGTTTGCGTATCGTTCATGGTCCGAACCATTCCACCAGAGCCTATACCGACAGGTACATTGATAAGTTCACAGTCTGGCGTGCTAATGTTGGAGAGGAAGTATGGCGCTTGAAGGCTCCACCAAGGCAGAAACGTTCTGGTTGCGTTGGTAACGCTGAGGACTTCGCAACCAATGGATACGCCAAGGCCATCCACATATGCTTCGTATGTGGAGTCTTCCGGTGGGTGTTCGATGGGCTCGAAAAGCGGTACAAGGGTGTCTCGGCTTGTACCCGGGGGGTACGAGAGATTCTGCGATTCAATCGCGAAATTGAGCAAGCCAGGACTTGCTCCAACCATGCTTGAGTTATACGCACTTCCGTTAAATCGATTTTGCGCTAGTGGTATGCCATGCTTGGTTACAAATGTGCTCTCGAGAGCGAAGATTCCAGTAGCAAAGACGATCATTAAGAGCAGTACCAGGTTGCCCAAGATCGTTGTCATGACAGCCCAATGCTGATTCTTGATAGAGCGCCATATGTTGCCGACGATTGTACGTGACAGGTACTCGAGCATGATAGTCTTTTCTGCTGACGCGGGTCCATTGAGCAGCTCATGCCACGGCATCGATTCTTTGACATTTAGATCTACTACACGCCAGAGAACACGTAGCAGGACGATGACTATTGGTCCGCGTCAGCTCTTGAACCGTGGCTCGAATCGTGATACCTCATTTACCTGCTGTTGGCCCGTATATCCATGCGTATCTGTGGCTTTCTTTTTCGGTAGTCAATCCGTTCTCGGCTCGTGAGAAATGGTAAAGTAATCCAACGGTCAAAGAGCAGCTCGCAAATACGAAGGCTAATCCCATCAGAAGGAAGGAGTTGATACAGCGACCTTCGACATGCCGTTGTGCTCGATCGCGGTCTTCGCTGGGCACTTGCACGTAAACCTGCGCCGTCTTTTTGGATTCAATAGGTTGACCAACATGGTCTCCCGTCGCTCCCTGCGAAGCTGCTTCGTCCGCTGGCACAGCTTCGTATACAGCCATGCTCGGTTTTGGGAATCACACACCAGAAGAACGCGTCTCGCAGTACCATATCGCTGGAGGATGGTTCAATTTTGAGGCCCGCTACGGTCAGAGCTCAAGATAGTGCTGATGCCAAGAGTATAGAAGGTAAAAAATGTTACCACAGGGATATAAGATGTAACCCGGTCACAGCGAATTGGCTGTTGTCGTGTTGTTTTAGCCTTACCTTCAAGTGGGGCCGAAGTGGTACGCTTGAAGCCGCAGCTGTGCGATGCAATTTGGGGGCCAGAACCAGCCAATAGCAACACAGTTTTAGGCGCACACATTCCTTCGGTGAGGCTGCCAACTGTAGATCTGCAAGTTCTCGATTTGCAATTGCCATTGTTGCACAGATGATAGGCGATCATGTGTGAAATTTTTGAGACGATCTTATGTGTTCTTTCTGGAGTAGCTATTGACAATAGTCTCAGGTGATGCAGATGCCATTATGGTCATCGAGCTGCGTACGATTTTACAGGGACAGCCAAGACTTGATACATTTTGCGCAGAGAGTGGTGTGGATGACCGTACAGTTGCCTTGACATATCCAGGTCTGTAAAGAGATCCGAGGGGTCTCTGTGCTCTGTACTGTAAATTCAAGTGTTCTCTGGGGGTCTGTAACGCGTTGCTTGCGATCGCAGCAAAGGTCATGCGCAAGTTGTCAGGTTTGATGGCCGAATTTAACAGTCAGCTGTGATCTGGTTCGTCAGCACTGACATGTATCTTCGCTCGGGCTGTCTCGTTGTGATCTTGGGCGTGCGCTTCTATGTTATTTCACTCGTCGCCCACAATGCCATGAAGGCTATCATCCAAGGTGTACCCAGTTGCTGAGATGTTGTATCTGTAATATACTGGTGGCCTGTGAACATTGCACCTCATCGTTTCTTCTTCTATCGATTCGATGTTGTTTCGGAGGCGCCACGGGTGAGTAAGATCGATCGATTAGGTAATGCCGTCTAGCACTATAAGCTGCGGACGTGATAGAGGACATTACGGCATTAGATGCAGATTGATAACAAAGAAGTCGTCGATATACTGAACAGCTTTCCATGAGCTCATGTCTCTGTTTTGAGACGCCGCCGCTAGTTGTACAGATCATGTCGAATATATGGTACAAGGTATAGCACAGAAGCTGAGGAGAGTGCGAACGCCGACCGCTACCGAACCTGGCCCACGGTGAATGCAAACCATCCAAGAAACATCCTCTCATCCGAAACCCATGCTGAACGTCTTGGAATTATAGAACCCCCACTTTTGGGATATTATGGCGAGAAAGGAAGATTACGCGGGGAGGGCAAGAGCGCCGCTTGGTGATGCGCCGGCGTCTGTGGGTGGTGGCGGGGGAGCCTCGAGCTTGGTGTTGTCGGCCATCATGCGGTTAAATCCAATAGAGACACCTTCAATGACAGCCAAAAGGATGGCACATGATATCGCACCGTTGCGCATCGACTTGTAGCCACCTCGTACTGCGAGCGAACCACCGGTGAAGAACCCTGCAATGATGGCGTTCCATGGGTCCTCCTTCTTCCTCAGTCCCTTGACTGCGCAGTCGTATGTGTTGAACAATCCTCCCCAGACACCGAAGTTACCGCCAAGAACCGGTGCGCGCGCCTTGATGGCTGTGATGGCGCCGATGCGTCGCTCGCCGTAGGGGGAGTTGCGGAACTGTCAATAGAGTGTGAGCACAATGGTCATCTCTCAAAGCATATCCCACGTACACCTTTCACACCGTGCCATACTGCACCACCAACAGCCTGGACGTAGATTAGCTAGTGCTTGTTGTCGAGATGCGCGTGCACACGTACACCCATGGCGAAAGCACCACCAAAGTCATTGAGAATGACCCAAGGGCAGGGGTCGCGGGAGTGATCCATCTTTGTTGTGATTTGGCGAAAGAGACGGAAACAGCGACAATGAACGGCGAGAGGAGATGGTCGTAGACGTGATGCTGGGCGTGTGTGGGACGAGAAGGTGACGATGATGCGCTCCAATCTTTTCTCGAACCCTTGCACTAACTCCAGCGGCGAAACCTCGGCAGCGGCGCCGGTCGTGACTTCGTTCACATTCGACGACGGTCCATCGTACGTAGCACTCTGTCAACCATCATCAACTATCATCAAGATCACAGCATCTTATCAGCGGTCAAGTCGGAGTTTACTCGGCTGCGGACTGTACTCGAAGTTCAGTTTCCTTGTGGAAACCAGCATAGCGTATTTTCGCCATGTTATACTGCAAACACTGTTCAATCAACATATGGTTTTGGATCGTCTCCATCAATTTCAACAGGTGGTATTTTGTTCATTTGCAGGTGAAATTTCTTAAGACGTAGAGACAGTTTGTAGTGTTGTTACCTGCGAGCTGTCGTAACGGTAAGTGTTTGCATTCCCTTTCACTCATCCAATAGAATCCGGTCGCGTAACGTAGCTAGACTAACAAGCTCGCCGTCTGCCATCTGCACTGTCGCTTTCGGCACGTTGATATGAGATCTCTCTGTCTCTTTGCTTTGGCGACATTCTCGTAGTGTTTACATACCCTGAAGTATTTCAGAGAGGCATTCCATATCACGGTTGATGTCTTCGTCGACACCCAGATGCTACATTTTCCTTGGTGACGTAGGGCTCATGACGGCACCCTCAAGCAAACGGCGGCTAGGCTGCCACGGTAACTTCTGATCTGCCTTCACCTCACTGCTCCAGAAGCTGCCATGACTGCCGCTTAGACCCAGCCTTGGCGCATGGGCGTTCTTACTCGCACTTTCCTACCGCCGGTTTTGCCTTTTCGACAGCTCGCTCCCCCGCCTCTCTGTCAATCTTGATAACTACTCCACGCGAACTCGCCATGGCAAGTGCTACACGGCATCGCAGCCGTAGGCCAGCTGCCAAGACGCCATCACTATCCAGCGATGATGGCACCCTGACTGACACACCTCTCACTGTTACACCTGTTGATGCTGTGGCTACCACAGCCATCCATTTCGAAGAAAACGATGGCGGTTCCCAACTTGGTGAGTTCACTGCAAGCACCTGCTCAAGTCATTCCAGCTTACTAATACTGCAAAGAGCATCCTCAATGTGGTGCTTTTACTACCGATGAGATCGCTCCGCTTGGCGTCAACGTGATTGAGGCACTTGGTATTGTCAGTAGACTGGAGCAGCTCAGTCTGGATAAGCAGGAAGTTTCTTTGCCGAAGTGCATCGTTCTCGGTATGTTTCAATACCATGCAAAAGCTCTTTTTCTAATAAGGTCCAGGTCAGCAGTCAACGGGGAAATCGTCTGTTATCGAAGCAATCTCCGGCATCAAGACGCCACGTGATACAGGCACTTGCACTCGCTGTCCCCTCTTTATTGAATTACAACCCTCAACTGATCCAGGAAGCGGCTGGCATGCCAGGGTTTACCTGTTGCGACAGTACGAACTTGTGACAGACTCGCGGGTACAAGGCTTGGATACAGAGTTCCCCGGCTGGATGCCATCCTCAACACCTGGAAGGACACCGTTCGCCGAAACCGACAACCCGGAGCAGCTCGAATCGTTGATTCGCTGTGCGCAGCGTGCAACTCTCAGTCCTCTTGAGAAGCCAGAGCTGTTTCTGGAGCCGTCCTTCGACGATCGCCACATCCACAAGACTCTGTTCAGTCCAAATGTTGTGTGCATTGTTGTGTCCAAGCCCAACCTGCCACCTCTTAGCTTCTACGATTTGCCTGGTATGATTGGTCAGGCGGAGACTGAAGAAGAGGCGTACACTGTTCCGTTAGTGAAGAACCTTGTAACCAAGTACATTCAAGACCCAGAAGCGCTGGTTCTCGTCACATGTGCCCTGGAGAACGATATCGCCAACTCTATTGCCGCCGGGCTGGCAAGGGATCTGAAAGTAACAGATCGTTGCATGGGTTAGTTGAACCAACTATCATCACTTCGTTCGCAGCTAACATATCCTTAGGCGTTCTCACGAAACCCGATCGTCTACCCCAAGGTTCCTCCGCGAGTGAACTGGCCCATATACTGGAAGGTCGTCGCTTCAAGCTTGGTCACAACTACTTTGTGGTGAAAAACCTCAACTCAGATGAGATTAAGCAGGGCTTGACCCACTATGATGCCAGGGGGCTCGAGCAAAGGTTCTTCTCAACTGTTACACCTTGGTCAACTGATCTACGACCCTATCAGCCACGTTTTGGTACCGTCAATCTGCAACGATACCTCTCAACCCAATTAGGGAACCGAGTCATGGATAAGCTCCCTTCCATCTATCGCCAGATCGAAGCATCTCTTGCAGCAGTGGACGAGGAACTAAGTCGAATCCCAGACACACCGCTCTACAGTGCGACTCGGACCGTCGCTGGTATGCTTGAATCTTTTGCCGCTGATGTGTGCAATGAGATGGCAGGGGTTCATGGTCATGTCTTGTGGAGTCGCACCTGGACCGAAATCCAAAAAGAGTTTTGGGACGCCCTGTTGATGTCGAAGCCTACCCTGAACCCCGTTGGCGAATTGGACAAGGGTATCTTTGCATCTACCCTTCCCGGGAACTCAGTCGATGAGTCTATAGTCATCGACTCTGATGACGACAACGATATGTCTTGTTCTCCAGACACTCCAAGCAAGAAGCGGAAGTGCAATCCATCAACAAAGCGTGAGCCGCACACCCCTGGACCTACCTCCTCGCCATTCCGAGCGCCGAAGACACCTGCTAGCAGGACTTCCAGAATCTTGTTTCCGAAGATTCCGTCTTCTGCTCGACCCAACGCTGTCGCAAACGTCAAGAAACCGTTGAGATTAGATGAAGTCACCTGGCACATTGATCAACAGTCCGTCAGCAAAGTCCCTGGGCAAATCAATCACCAAGTGCGCGAGGAGATGATGCTCGCTGCTCTTGAGAACTGGCCCTTGATCATCGATCATTTTTTCAAAAATCTTGAGCGTCATCTAAAACAGCGCATTCAGACTATGTTTGACGAACACTTTCACGAACGCAAGGGCTCTGAACTGTACACTGCTTCCCTGGCTATCGTCAAGACCACTGTAGACAACAACCTTCATGAACAGCAAAACACGATGGCAGCTGAGAGTCTGAACGACGAGCGAGAAGGAGTTCACATCTTCCATAAAGATACCTTCGAGAATGAAAAGGCCGCTTGGATGGAGAGGTGCATTCAAGTCCGCCGCAGCCAGCGCCTGAAAGTCCTGCTCAAGGAGGCTGCTGAGTTTCAGAACCGAGAATTGTCGAGGATCGAACTAGATCGGCTGAAGAAGGATGAGAAGAAGATGGCAGTCGTTAAGCAGGAGCCGTACGAATGCGAGATTGATCTTGTCGCACACGCTGCATCGTACTACATGATCGCCGCACGTCGCTTCCACGACTCGGTCACCATGAGGATCGAGTCCAAGTTCTTCAAACAACTGCGCGAGAAACTTCTCGATCAATTGCAGGACGAGCTCGGCATCTACGACGAGCAGAATGGTGAGTTTCCAGCTGCTTGTAATTACCCTACATCTGTCCATACTGACCCACATCCAGGCTCACACAATGCGCAGCGTCTGCTGGCCGAGTCTTCCGAGCGTCTCGCTCGACGCAACATGCTAGTCGCGAAGAAAAAGGCGCTGTCTGAGGGACTGCAGAGCTTCAACGACCATTATCGCAAGTACAAAGCCAAGAACGCACCGGGATCTATTGCCGGAGTGCAGTCTGACAGCGAGCACCCGCGCGTGACAGAGGTAATGGAAGACGTCGAAGCTGATGCTCTCGCTTTGCGCTGAACCGGTACGCACTCGACGGAATGTGCAGTATGTCTTGAGATACGCATCTCCGCACACGACTTTTGGTGTCGTATGATCGATGGCAGAGCTCTATCGGATGTGTCTTTATCACGACCCCAGCATCTGTCTTGCAAATGAGCAGTTCTTTCTTTCTCCACTTCACCGCTTGGCGTCTATTTTCGTCTCGAGGTCTTGCAACGCAGTGCTGACACCACGTTCTGGCACAGCCACAATTGTTATTGTGGACATTTATGGTACGCTGTTGGCTAGTTGTCGTTCCACAAAGGCGGTTATTGGCCATACAGATTTTGCATAATCGCTTCGAACTAATGCTCAAAAAAAACATGTGTTTGCTGCCTGTCCCTTGAGATGTGAAATGACAGTCTTCTAGCCTATGACCATGTACGTCACCGTGACTTGACAGAGCTCCCAATTACACTCGTCATGACCCACCACCTTCAATCGCTCCGCAAACACGTCCGCACCTCCTCTCAAACTCGTATCTGTTTCTGCAGCTGAATCTTTTGTCGCGAGGATGTGGGATGGATCATAGTGATTCGTGATAGAAACAGCAGGTGGGCTGTTTGCTATGTACAAACAGAGCTCAGACACTGCTGCTGTTCTGGAAACGTCCTGGTAAGGAAGCGGATCGCGGATCGTAGTGCCAGACATTTATGAGATGACTGGCGTCGCGTGGACTTGACTGAGCAGATATCCTGCTCGAACAGGAGCGAGTGGGTCTCATACCTGGTGGATGATAATCCGATGCAGATTGTGGTTTACTCAAGAAGACTCGGGAGCCAAATGCTGCTTCATCCAGGTCCCAACATCTCGAACATGCGCACTCCGCTCTGTGTCGTGTTGTTCTTGGGACCACAGCCCAACATCTGGGAGCGAAGTGAACCGCACTCTTTCCTCGACAAACTCCTCATAGTACTGTTTTTCGGCCGGGTCAGTGGTTCGCGTGCGGCCAGTCTGGGCTTTCATCGTGTGCCGGGCAATGCTTCGCCTCAGCACTTTGGACAGCTCGGCAGACTGATCGTGGAGTGGGCTTTGCGAGCCCGTGGTGATGTTCCAGGCAGGGAGGCTGAGCTTTCCTGTGCCTGCTGATGGGTACGTGCGTGCGTAGGCACGACATCTTGTCAGTTCGGGTAAGCCGACTGGCTCGGGCGTTTTGCGATTGAAGGATGCGTAGTGGTCTACACTCATCTGTGTCTCGATGTCGAGGGCGTAGTCGGGCTGGTCAAGAGGCGTCGAGTCCCCAACCTGTGGTAGGACCAGCTGTGCATGAGGAGACCGGAAGAAGTGGATTGGGGAGGGGAAACGGTCGAAGAAGTCGGCTTGTCGGCGGAACAATACATCGCGCATTGCAGAAAGGGTCAAGGTAGGTATGATGGGGTTTTCTGCCCAAGCTTGCCATGCGGTCAGAGGGACAGCGCGTGGCTTCCGCTTTCGCTTCGCCTTTGTCTTGGGTAGCTCTCCAACTTTGAGTGCTTTGAACGAAGCCATCATGTCTTCGTCAGCGGGGAACGCAGTTTCATCGCCAGAAACCGGCTCTGGCAACTCGGCCGCATTGACAGGAGGTAGGTCATCAGGGAGGACCCAGTCCACGATTGGGTTGTTCACGGCAGCCGCAGCGATGCGAGTCTCACCCACTCGGCACTCGGTCAAGGCTAGCATAGTAGCAATGGTGCCTCCCATGAGCTCGCCACAGACGCCAAGGCGCGTAAAGTAGGGTCGCTGGGCTGCGTCGACGAGCAAGTTGTTTTGAATCCAGTCGTAACCGTAGAGTACATCATGGTACGGTATTGGGAATTGATGTTCTAGGGAAGCACGATAGTTGATGCGCACAATTGTTGCTGCGCTTGATTCACGTAGTGTGGATATGACACGCTCCTCGCCTTTGATATCTTCAGGCACTACCGGCCCAGGGGGGAGATAGATGAGAATAGGAGAGGATGCTTTGGAAGCATGATAGACGCTAGGGGAGTTTAGTAGATGAAGATGCAGAGTTTTTGTTTTCTTTGAAGTCTCGACGCGATGCACGCTAGATGATCATGGTGTTTATGGGCTTTGGGATTCAAGGAGGCAGAAGTCGCAGCGAGACCAGAGATTGTTGGTTGCATCAGACTCGCAGTACTTACTCAACTTTGATGGAGCCGTTGGAACGACATGGTACGTCAAAGTGCTCTTCTCGTGGAGGAGCACTAACAACTGAATATGCACGGGAGAAAGCGCTGCAGCAAGCACGGCGTGGCGAGCGTGAAATAGCAGTGCCAGAAGTGCAGGCTCTGGAGAGCAGCGAACGAGAGAGCATCAAGATTTGTTGGAAAGGCGATGAAATGATAGGATGGCAGGGGCGAACGTCGAAGTTGGAAGTGGCTCCTGCACGGGCGAGGCGGGCCCGTCCGTAGCAAATACGACGACAGCAAAGACCAGAGGGAATAGCAATCTGCGCGCACAGTGCTCAGCTTGCTTGGACCTGTGACAAGACAACTCGAGGGACGTGCTAGACGTGCTAGGCGACACGAGATACGGCGACTCTGAGCAGGCAGCCTCGGCAATGCTTCGAGAAGCGTGTTTTTGTGGTACAAAAAGTCGCTGGTACCAGTTCCGTAGTCAGGGGCGGCGGCGGTCAGGGTTGGGGCCACCTCCCAAGGAAATTACAGAGGAACCCCGATGTTGGCTAGACGGCTCCCGCAGCCTAGAAGTGTGTTTCTGCGCCGCGCCGGTTCTTGGAGTTCTTGTGTTTGGCCGTTCCCTCACTGTCTTTTCTTACAGTGCGCATTCTGCCTCTCGACCCTTCAACGCTCTGTCGCGGTGCGGTTGTGTTTCTTCCTGCACGGCTGGCGACTTGCATCTGGTGGACCCCTAACCCGACGATCGTCAGGCGCGTTGCCCGCTCTGCGAACGGTGCACTGCCTCGCAAAGCTGCTGCACTCCAAGTCTCTGGGCTCTCCTCTGCATGCGCCTGCACATCAGCACTACTACTACTACTTCTACACTACCACTCACCCCTCGACCGCCTTATAATCGCCCACGCCCACCTCTTCTACGACTGTCCAAACACCCCACTAAACTCGTCCAGCCCTACGACGACTGCTGCGAACCCCCCTCAGCAGCTTCCCCTCCGTACGGCGCCCAGCTCTCGCAGGATTCACTCGACCCACCCGCGAACACACACACTCGAACACGCCGACACTTGAATATCCACGTGTGCTCCAAGACTGGCGCCTGTTCGGTAGCACGCGCGAACCAGCAGCGACGGGCCCTCCCCGGAGCAGCAGTTCAACATGGCCGAGGGCTCCAAACTACGCGCAGCCGCCACGCTGGTGAAGAACCTCACCCTGGCAGCCTTGCTATATGCGACCATCTACGGCATCATCAACCTGGTGAGCGACCCCAGCGTTGCTACCAAGGGCAAGCTGGGCATTCCCGCCTTCCTCGACAAGGCCGGTCCAACAGAGCTGATCAAGACGACAAAGTCAGGCGTCCAGGTCAAGTTCGCCGGCACCACCAAGACCGTCACCATCAACCCCCACGCCAATGTCTTCAACCGCCCCGTGACCGCCGTCAAGATCAAGGACGACTACATGGGCCCCCGCCCCCACGTCGACACCGAGGCCGATCTGCACATGCTGGTCGAGGAGTGCAGGGGCACCTACAATGGCATTGAGAAGATGAGGAACGTTTTCGACTGTCTAAAGTTCTTCGCCGACGACGAGCACCGCTACTACAAGCTGCCCGAAGTCGAGTCTCGTGCCAGTGCACAGGACCCCCGCAAGGCCGAATACGTCGACGCAGACGGGCACGGCAACACACTCACCAGCTACCTACCCGTCAAGGAGGCAATCGCAGCCAACGGTTCCAGCATTGGCACCTGTTCAGGCCCCATCATCCCCTACCACGTCTACTGGACTGGCCCTGCGACATGGCGAGTCGAGGTCTTCATCAAGAGCTACCTGTACACGCAAAACCTGGCTTGCTCTCGTCTCTGGCTGTGGCTCGACAGCGACAAGAACCCGAATGCTGTCAAGAACATGCTCGAGAAGGATGCCCTCTTTGCCCGCTTCCTGCCCCTCGTTGAGCGCGGCGATATCGTCCTGAAGGCCTGGAACTTCCCCAAGCGCATTCCCCTGCCCAAGGACGAAGAGGACAAGAACGGCTTTGGATACTACAGCTCGCCTGGACGACCCAATGCCGACGGCGAGAAGGTTCTGGCCGAGAACATCATCGAGGACAAGAACGGCCAGCAGTGGCTCGTCCTTACCCCAAAACAGATGACATTCCTTCCTGTCGCGGTCTCAGATGCCGTCCGTTTTATTGTCCTGCACATTCACGGTGGCGCGTACTTTGACATGGATGTACTCATGCTTAGGGACATGCGACCACTACTCCTCCCCAAGGAACACGCTTTTGCCGAGCGATGGGCAGCGCATCCTCACCCCGGCGACTACAACACCGCTATCATGTCGCTCACCGCCAACTCGTCGCTCTCGTCTTACCTTCTCTACGGTGGTATCCGTATGGGTGTCAACTTCCATCCCCGAGTTCTCGGACGCATGGCTTGGAAGGACGGCCGCGACCAGGAATTTCTCATGCTCGAGACGGGCGCATTCGACCCCATTTGGACTGAATTCAACTGGGACCGCGAAGGCCGCTGCACTGTCCCCTGCCTCCGCGACTACGGCGCAGCTTTCAAGGGCAAGAAGGGCTCGCTCAAGGACGAATGGGAGAGCTACGACGGCCCACACCTGGAACCTATCGACCTCGACAAGGCACAGCGCAAGGAGCTGAAGCGCGCCCACGAAGGCGAGGAGAACGTCCCTGCGTCTTCGGCTGCGACCCCGCCCAAGAGCGACCACGCCGATTCGTTCCAGGCCACGCTAGACGAGGAAGCTGAGTTGCGCAAGGCTGGCGTGATAACAGACTACAAGTTCGAGGAAGACAAGTTCCCTCCCAACAACCGAACGCTGGAGAACTTCTTCCGCGGTTCCTGGACATATCACATCCACAACCAGGTAAGTTTCTCCCTTTCCATCTTTCAATTTTCGCCATTCCGACCCCGCAATCCACCGCCGTCCCTGCATGTCTAGCTCCACGGATAGCGCAGTTCGCACGTGGGAGCGCATTAACCAATAGAAACACACCACTAACATTACCACAGTGGCTCAAACACCCCGAACCCTCATCCTGGATCTCCATCCTCGAGCACGCACAAGACGGTTTCTTCGCCCGCTCGCGCACAAATCCCTATGGCGAGAAATGGACTGGTCCCAATCTCGCGCCTTACAATTACTGGCCCGAGTTCGTATGAGCAGTTTACTAGTCTAGTCTGCATGATCCCCCCGTCTCATTGAAAAAAGAGACGTCGCCGCGCCGCGAGGTGTATGTATGTCTGTCACGGCCTTTGTATTTGTCCAGCCGAGTGTTGATAATCCCGAACCCGAGGATGTTGAGTTATGTCTTGTTGATATCGAACTATACCAAGAAGCCCTTTACGAGAAATGGATGGATGGATGGAGATGGCGTGTTTTGAGCTTGAGTTTGCATATCTGCTATTTTGTCTTGCCTCTTACTATTTATTGCAAGCTGGTGCGGTACCAATGTATAGCAGGGTACCTACTCGCGGAGTAGATTGGCGTTTTTCGCTGGCGTGTTTTGCTGTTCATATACCTTTCTTGCTCGCTTTTTCGGATTTTGCGACTTCTGCTAGATGAAGGTCCTGCGCTTTGGACTGAGAGTGGAGTTCTTTGTATCTGTGCTTACGTGTATATACCATTTACGCCTCAACGCTCGTTTAGTGGGCTGGTGTTTGGTTCTTCGAGGAAGGAGAGGGGTGTATGTACGAAGAGAAATATCCAAGATTTAGATCTTCATCTATACTTCTATTTCTACTACTCAGCACCTCGGTACCTATAACACCACGGCTTGCATGCCGCTAATTCATTCATTCATTTAATCTGGTCCGTGGCTCTGGTTCTGTTGTTGTTTCTGTTTATAGGTTATTTTGTATTGTGGTACATGACTATTTAGCATCTTTGTCTTCAATCTAGTATCCACAGCCAATTCAAACAACAGAATCCATCCCATCTATCTATCTATCCATCCATCCATCCATCCATCTATCCAAACACCTAAATCACATAATCGTAGGATGTTACACTTCTCTTTCCCACTCTAGGAAGCTGTTTTAGCGTGTTCTTCATTCATATTCACCTAGAGACTACTTGATCGACAAGATGCAAAGTTGGAGTCTTCGTTACTTCCTTCATGTGCACTTGCTTCACGCCATCAAGTCAAATCAGGAGTCTGGGCAAGGAATTATGGTAGTCGTATCGACTCCTATTGTATCAACTACTACTACTACTCTGCCTTTTTCTACCGACTCCAATCCCGTTCCCTTCTACTCTCCAATAATGCCCATGTGAGTACATCTCCAATCTACAAATCAATCAACGGCTCGTCGACCTTCTGCTGCTGCTGGGCTGGTGCGCTCAGCGGCGCAGAGGGGAAACTCTCGGGTCCGTAGCCGCCCATGGCGTAGGGCGTGGCTGGGTTCCAGTTACTCTGCTGCCGCTGCTGCTGCTGTGGTTGCTGTGGAGCTTGCTGGGGTGGCTGCTGGGGTTGTTGCCACTGCTGTTGGGGAGGAGCTTGTTGTTGCAGTGGTTGTTGCAGCGGTTGCTGCTGCGGTTGATGTTGCTGCGGCGGCGCATTCTCTCGCGGGTACGGAGGATTTTGCCATGCTGTGGCTGGTTGTGTGGGTGGGGAGATGGGTGCTTGTTGTTGTTGCTGCTGCTGCTGCTGCTGGGGAGGACCGCGGTTGTACATTTGTGGTGACGAGGATTGAGGAGGTTGCGAGGTGTAGCTTTGTGTTCGCTGGATAGGCGCGGGCGCATTTTCGCCGTAATAATAGCTTGCGCTGTCGGCGTCGGAGACGTTCGAGGGCGGTGCTTGTGATTGGGGTGGGTAGGCGGAGGACGGCTGCAGCGGATATTGTTGGTTTGATACTTGGCGCTGCAATTGTGGTGATGGAGGCTGCTGGTATGTCGTGCTAGGTGGCCGCTGCTGTGGTGCGGCCCCGCCACTATACGAAGCCAGGTTTGGGTACGGCTGCGAGGGCTGCTGAGGTTGCTGGTACTGATCGTGAGATGATGCGTATGGCTGTGACGGTGCTCGCTGGTCGTATTGAGGGTATGATTGCTGCGTTTGCGGTTGATAGCTTAGCTGCGGTCTGCCATATGGGTCTGAAGGGGCTGCACTGCTTGCATAGTAGTTTTCGCTGCCTTGGTACGCGGGTGCGCCAGAGGGTATCTGGGGATACACGTGGGAAGCAGGACGCGGCATGCCATACATTGCGCCAGCTTGAGTGTACGTGCTGGAAAGGCGCTCTTCGAGCATGCGATCGTAGTAGCGCACAACGGTGGAAAGCTTAGCATGGAGGTCGAGTAATGTTTCTGTGCACGTTAGCATTGTTCACATACATGAGCTGATGCAACATACCATGCTTGCTCATCGTTTCACCGTAGGTACGAGCCAATTTCGGCCGTAGCTTGCCTATACTTTCATACAGCTCCTGAATCTGAGGTTCACGCAAGATGGCACCTGGCGGTTGATGTTGGAGTCGATCCACCAAGGTCGAGAAGAGATTGATGTTTTCGGCCTCCACAGGGGAAAGCTCATAGTCGTTCTTCGGCGCTACAAAGGGCGTTCCATTCGAAGTGTTCGTCGTCTGTTGCCTAAAATCCGTGGCGTACTTTTTCTTCTGCTCTTCCATATCCGCGAGAGAGGCAGCAATGGCGGCCATTAGGTCAGCATCCTCCTCTTCCACAGGCTCTGGCTTCTTGGCTGTTCCATTAGACTTCGACTGCTGCTTTAGCTGAGTTTGAGGAACGAATCCAGACGAACTGTTCCCCTTTGCATCTTCCAGGCTCATCTCCAGCGCTCGCTTCAGGTCTGCATCAAAGCTGTCTTCCACACGTGGATTCCTTGGCTCCATCGAGCCCTGGTATAACGTCTTGTTCGGCTTCGGTGCGTCGAGTCTTGGCGGCGCTGGTGTAGCGCGCGATCGATCGGTGAGTTTCGCATGGCAGCCGTCGTCGACTCGCACTGGGTCCATGATGCCGAGGTGAGGCAGAGGGATGTTGTTGCTCGAGCAGGCGCCGCAGAAGACGTTACCACAGTTTCGGCAGTGGTGCTTGCGGTTCGTGAAGGTGAAGGGTGTACGACATCGCATGCACACGTCAGAGTCGGTCCACTCTGGAGGCTGGGTGCTGTGTCAGTGTACGGTCAAGCACGGCTGCAAACGGCAATAACTCACTGCGCTGCTGTCAAGCATGCTGCTCGAAATATGCTCCTTGGGCGGAAATTGATATCCTTCCCGCTGTAAGCTCCTATACACTTCATCAATGTAGCCTAGATTGCTCCGGCCCTCAGCTGCCGTCGCCCAGGACTGTATCAACTCCAGCATCTTGTTCTTGACGTCGTGGTTCGGCGCAACCCCAGCTGGTGCCCTCATCAGAGAGGTCATGTTGTCGAGGAACTCGCGCGAAGCTATCTCTTGTATAAAGTGGGCGCCGCCGTTCTTGACGCAGGTGTCTGTGAGCTGGCGCAATGGTCAGCACATGGTGGTTGCAAGTGGTAGTGGTTCGGTGTACGTTCAAGGTGGCCAGCTGGACGTTGGGATTCTTGTTGCCTATCCTCTTCTTCAACGAGCGCATGGCATCTTTAGGCTGCACTGTCTTGGATCGAATCACGTCGGATATCTCGAGGTTGAGGGGCATGTCCTCTCTGTTGTATGTCAGTGGTGCATTCTATTACTTCAATAGGGTCCTCATTCCACGCACAAGCTCGAGGTGGTGGCGCGCTCGATCTGCTCGTCGAGCGCGCTGTTGGTCGACGACCCGAACCAGCCCGCCATAGTGCCCAGTTGTTCGAATCGGGCGTATTCCTTTTGGGTCCGACTACGATATCTGGCTTCTCCTGGAATCGCTACACAGCTTCGGCTGCTGTAAAGGAGGCTCAAAATGCAATATGGCGCGTCGTGGCAGGGTGGAGGTGCTCGATGGATGCTCAGGTAGCTACGGCGGCCTTGGCCCGCGCCGGCGATGACGATTGGGACAGCGGACTCCACATGCACCACCGAGGACTGTCATCAAGCCGGCGTGCGCCACACTTCACCGACGCACACCTCTCACGCCTTCGCTCCACTGTGCACGCCCGTACTCGACTGCCTGAACGCCGCCACGACCAGTTTCGCTGAACCCACACTACTCGAGCACCCTCCATCCACATTCATCCCCCCACAGTTGGGCCTCCATAGGCCTCCTCGCGCCCACAAACACCCAGCGCACACGCGACTGCCCTATACGACTCCAGCCCTCACCTGGACGACATGCGCGAGCTGTCTGGAAGATAGAGTGCGGTACAGAGTGCAGCCACTCCCTTGCCGCCCCCGGAGTCCCCGCCACCCCGCCAAATGAACGGCCACACGAATGGCGCCCACGGCAGCGATGGGGCAGGCCAGTCCCGCGGTTCTGGCGGCTCCAACCCCCCCATTGCTGAGATTGTGGGCTCAGCGACAGAGACAGTAGATGGACTGAGGCACCATTCGGTAGGTTCGGCGCTGGAACACTGTTGCATGTGGCAGAGGCTGACTCGGCGCAGATCAAGCACCTGCATGACCAGGCCAGACAACACTTCAGCTCAGCCAAGATCATGCTGGCCAACCGCTCTCCTGTCGCCGGCGCATATTGGGAATACTTGGTTGCCTACCAGATCGTTGCTTTATTGATTCCTCAGCATGGAGACTTTCACGACAAGATCATCGGCAGCCGCAACCAGACACATCGAGACTACAACACTCTCCTGAAAGAGATCTCCTCAGCAGAAGCGCAGTTCGTGCGCATCAAGGAAATTATTAAGAACGACAACCTGAGAAACGGCGCTCATCACGCCAGAACAGAGTCGGCCTCGTCCTATATGAGACCAGACTCTCGCAACGGCACTGTTGTACCCAGACGCGACGACGAGCTGATGCTGCCAAGCGTGCCTACTTCAGCGCCGGGTGGACGAGCCTCACCTGCAGGTTCGGTCGACTCTGCAAGGAGAAAGCCAGTACCACAGCCCAAGCCGCAGTCGCTCCACGGTCGTGCTGTGCACCAAAACTCGTCATCGGTCAATGGAGATCTTGCAGACCGATTTGCAAAGCTCCGAGGAGCTGGACCACCAGTGGACACTCACTCAGCTCGTTCGAGCCAAGACCTGTCCGTCAAGATGCCGTCTCCTGCAGACTACCAATCGACTATTCGGTTAGTCGGCCCACGAGATATGCCACCACCCCCTTCACGACTACCCCCTAACCTGCCACTTGACACAAGCTTTGCAGCTTCCTTCCCAAAGGAGCCGAGCCCAACCTACAGTCCAGCACGCAACATCGCGCTACCTGCAAATATAGCTCCACCTCGAAGTACGCCTAGGAGCATGAACGGCACAGGCGGACGCAGCAACTCACTGGCAGCATCGAGTGTTTCAAGTCATGCGCCCAACGCCAACGGTACACCAGACTCATACTTCCCAATACAGCAACCAACCCGTACAGCAGCAGGGCGAAATCGATCCGTCAGTGGTGCAGTGGAACTCGAGATCGATGCCGCCAAACTCTACGACTACCTGCGTATGTACAACGTCCTTGCGATTGACGTGCGCAATCGTTCGGAGTTCGATTCGGGACACATCTATGTACGCTCGGTCATGTGTCTGGAGCCATCGACACTACAAGATGGCGACTCTGCCGAACAACTATCAGATCGCTTGATAATTTCTCCAGATGAAGAACAGGCTATGTTTGAGCGACGACACGAGTACGACGTAGTCGTCTACTACGACAACACAACCATGAATACTGACTTTTTAACGAAGCCCAGCCGGAACGATGATGAGATAGCACTGAAGCGCCTGTACGACACCTTGCACGAATTCAATGTCGAGAAACCATTGAAACGCCCACCGATTCTACTAAAAGGCGGTCTCGATGCATGGATCGACCTAGTAGGACCTCAAGCGTTGAAGATGTCGACAACTGCTGCACTAATCGCTAGCGGACAGACAAGACCTCGAGGTGTTCGCCGTGCACCCGCAGCGACACGCGCGGCAAAACTAAATCTGCAACGACGAAGACGCGAATATGTACCGATGGATCCAGAGGAGGAGCAGAAGTGGCTAGAGGAAGCCAGGAAGGGCAGAGCCGTTGTAGAACAGCCACCTGCAGATGACGAAAGCGAGGAGCCTGAGTCGCCCTTCTACCGTACCACTGAGGATTTTCTGCGAAGGTTCCCGGACGTCGAAGGAGGACAGTCCATGATGCAACCAACATCACGCCCGCCACCAGTCCCTCAATACGTTGCACCAGCTATACCCATAGCGCCGTCTCGACCGCCGCCGTCTGTTCCTCGAGTCAGCTACAGTGGTGTTCATGAGCGACAAAACACGCCTCAAGGTCGTAACAATCAGCCACCCGTGTATGTCTCGCAGCCGCATTTTACTAATGTCCGGATGCACAAGACTGGGCTCATCAACTTCGGCGTAACTTGCTATATGAACTCAGTGGTGCAATGTCTAAGCGGGCACTTGGCCCTCTCCGACCTGTTTCTGACTGGGCGTTACAATCGAGACCTTCAAAGAGAAAATTGGAAAGGAACCAAGGGCATTTTACCTGAAGCATATGCAACTCTGATATCTAATCTGTTCAAGGGTGACATTGCTTCCGTTCGCCCAAGCACGTTCAGAGTAAGTGGATTAGCGCAGCTTTGACCTACATTGCTAATGCAAAACAGAGAATCTGTGGTCATTTCAATTCACAATGGGGCGTGGACCAGCAACAAGACGCCAAAGAATTTCTCGAATTCGTCCTCGACTTCATGCACGAGGACCTAAACGTAACCTGGAACAAGACACCTCTTCAGCCGCTCACCGAACAGCAGGAGCTGCAACGAGAGCAGTTCCCTCGACAATATGCTGCTAAGATTGAATGGGCTCGGTATCAGCATCGAGATATGTCTGTCATTGGCGGCATGTTTGCTGGTCAGCACGCTTCACAACTAACATGTCAATCATGCGGTATCACAAGCACAACCTACGAGGCCTTCTGGAGTCTCAGCTTAGAGATTCCTCGCGATGGAACTTGCGACGTACGGGATTGTTTGCGATCCTACTGTGCTGCTGAGCGTCTGGCAGGCGATGAACTCTGGCGCTGCCCAAGATGCAAGAAGGACCGCGAGGCCGTCAAGAAGATCACAATCACTCGAGCACCTGATACACTTGTTGTTC
The DNA here is from genome assembly GCA_027946375.1 of Neodidymelliopsis sp. IMI 364377. Taxonomy (NCBI): domain Eukaryota; kingdom Fungi; phylum Ascomycota; class Dothideomycetes; order Pleosporales; family Didymellaceae; genus Neodidymelliopsis; species Neodidymelliopsis sp. IMI 364377. The sequence goes on from JAPEUT010000150.1 coordinate 58,384, forward strand.
ACTTCAAGCGTTTCAGTGCATCACACAATGAGAGTGCTCGCAAAGTGCGAACTCCAATCAACTTCCCTCTTCAAGGCCTGGATATGGGACCTTTCATGGATCAGCCCATGACGCCCGAGCAGGAAGCTTACATTGCTCGAAACGCAAAAGACGGGCCTACACAGCTCGCTGGCTTGAAGTCCGATCCCACAATGAATGGTCCCTACGTCTACAATGCCTACGCCGTCATTCACCATATTGGCGCGACTCTGGGAAGCGGCCACTACACAGCTTTTGTCAAAGACAAGGCGCGTGGCTGCTGGCGTTCCTTCAACGACGACCGCCTTGTCGATTTTGAGCCTGGCAACCTACAGCCCAAGGACCGGCTGCAGAACGAGCGCGCATACATTGTCTTCTATGAGCGCGAGAGAGTCGCTGGCGGCGCCTTCTAGGCTTCGACGTCCGGGCTACCAGCACAAATCACCAACATGTTTAATTCTTTGTCTATTATTGCCAACACATGTACTTGTTGGATATCGCAGTATCATTGCGCATTGCGGCGGCGTTTACCGTTGGGATTAGCGTCACAGTCATTTGTTTTGAGTTCGATACCTTTGAGTCACCATATGGGGTTTGTGCCCTTTGAGGGTATTCGGAACGTATTGCATAGGTCTGCATAGGGCATGGTTAATACCACTGTTGTCAACAGATATTTTTGCAGCCGAAAACCTGTCTTGACCGATGCTAGCCATTGACGATACACGAGTTTGATGTCCCAAGATTTTCGCTCACCGTCATTCTGCAGGGCGCGGGGAGGGTCACTGCTAACGAATGTTCACTATACCGTTTTGGCGGCTCGCCAACTGTGTCAAGCTAGCCGTCTTCTTCGAGGAATCCCTGGCGTAATTTTACTCAGCGCTCTATCTTGGCGCATCCTATGAGCTTTCTAATTGGTCGAATGCGTGTAAGACTGTAACATATCTATTGAAACACCATACGCGGAAGGCGGAAACACAGCTACCTAACCCTCACACCACTACTGCGAACATCGGCCCGCAGAGCTTGGACCAAACTTTTTATCCTTATCGGTACTACGATGCCCGCATTTCCTCCCCAGACGAACCATTCTTAAAGCCATTGACTCCTCAACATTCTTCCTTCACACTCCAAATTTCAAACATCACATCATGGCTAAGGGACGCGTCTGTTTGGCTTACTCTGGTATGAAAGGCTCTACTACATGCTTCAGTGCTTCATTCACACTGATGTGTATCTGCGATGACGCGCAATGTTGACTAACTTGACTCACAGGCGGTCTCGATACCTCCACCATTCTGCAATGGCTGATCGGTACGTTCATACCATACCTGTGCTCACTGCATCATCTAACACGCGACTACAGAGGAAGGCTATGAGGTTGTGTGCTTCCTTGCCAACGTTGGGCAGGAAGAGCCTTGGGATGAGGTCGAGAAGAAGGCGCTCAAGATCGGCGCGAAGAAGATGATCATCACCGACCTGCAGAAGGAGTTCGTCGAGGAGCTCTGCTTCCGTGCCGTCCAGTGCAACGCTACCTACGAGGGCCGCTACCTTCTCGGCACATCCCTTGCCCGTCCAGTCATCGCCCGCGCACAAATCCGAGTTGCTCAGCAAGAAGGCTGTGACTTTGTTTCCCACGGCTGCACTGGCAAGGGCAACGACCAAGTCCGCTTCGAGCTCGCATTCTACACTCTCCAGCCCTCCATCAAGGTCATCGCGCCCTGGAGGTTGCCCGAGTTCTGCGACCGCTTCAAGGGCAGGCAGGATCTGCTCGACTACGCTGAGAAGCATGGCATTCCCGTCACATCCACCAAGGCTAAGCCATGGAGCATGGACGCCAACTTGGCCCACTGCTCTTACGAAGCTGGTACGATATGCAACCCGTCTTGTGAATGATCGTTTCTAACAAAGCCAGGTATCCTCGAGGACCCCAACGTCTCTCCCCCCGACGACATGTGGACCATGACTCAGTCCCCTCTTGTCGCACCCGACAAGCCGACCGACGTCACCATCCACTTCGAGAAGGGTATCCCCTCCAAGCTCGTCACACCCGAGAAGACCTACACAGACTCTGTCGAGCTGTTCGTCGCGCTCAACAAGCTCGGCCACATGCACGGCATTGGTCGCATTGACATCGTCGAGAACCGCTTTATTGGCCTCAAGTCCCGTGGCTGCTATGACTCGCCCGCCATGACCGTCCTCCGCCTCGCCCATCTCGATCTCGAGGGTCTCGTCATGGATACACAAGTCCGCAACTTGCGTGACCAGTTCGTCAGCCACAACTGGAGCTACCAGCTCTACAACGGCATGTACTTCTCGCCTGAGCGCGAGTTCGTCGAGAACAGCCTGTTGTTCTCGCAGCGCCGAGTCAACGGTGAGGTCCGCCTCACATTGTACAAGGGTAACGCATACGTCCTCGGACGCAGCAGTGAGACCGAGAAGCTCTACAGCGAGGAGGAGGCTTCCATGGACACACTTGACAACTTCAGCCCTATGGACACCACAGGTTTCATTGCTATCCAGAGCATCAGGCTGAAGAAGTACGGTCTGCAGAAGCAGGAGGAGGGCGCCAACCTTAGCCGGGCATAGACGACGAAAGTTGTGGTGAGTGAAACGATACGACATGAGATAAGATTTAGACACAATCAAAAACCAAATACCCCCGAGATGAGTGTTTTCCAAGATGTACTACATGTGTGTTCAGGTCCTCTTGCCCTCGTACTAGAGAGTGGAAGTCAGCCTGGGCAGTTGCTGCCTGATACGGACAGCATCACGTGCTCAGCCTTCAACAAGAGCAGGTGCAACTCGATCGAACTCTCCGACCCTTTCAATCTTAAAGCATTTCTCATCCTCCTTCACAACTCCTCGCTGGTCAGATAACTTCTCGCCGTCTCGACACATCTGGGTAACGTGATTCCACCTGCACTACACCCCGCTCAGCCTTGCGGCTTACTTCACATCAGGCTGACATATTTAAGCATCTCTCCTGTTCAAACGCGGCTTCAGCCTTCTTACAGTACACACCTCATCATACCTGTCTTCCTGCATCGCACGCGAGATCCCCTCGAACGCACCGAACCATGTCTGACGAGACCGACGCGGCTGCAGCCACTACGATGTCCACGCAATTGTCGGCATATGCGCTCAACGACAAGGGAGTACTGGCTTGTACTTCCTGTGGCATCAGCAAAGAGTTGTCTGAATCTAAATTGCACTTAGGCTGGGATCCTGATGATTATGGTTTTCAATCTGAAAATAGACCTCTCCATGTCTTTGAAACTGGGTCAAGACTTGGATGTAATGTGTGTGGTCTGATTGTGGATGGTGTCAAATCTTGGAGAGCACCTCGTCCACCATTTGATCGAATTCTATCCGTATTTCTCTTTCTGGTCTTATTGGATTCGAGTTGTCTGAATATAATCAAGGTTATCAATACCCAAAATCAAAATTTGGCTACAATTTTGCACAGTTCTCTGACTTATCCGGCATACAGATAGCGAATCGCCCTGGAACTTGCGTAAGCAACGGAGCAATTCGGGGGATACGTCATCTGCACAAGCATTACAAACAATCAGTGGGTGGCTCGGCATGTGCAGATATGAGCACAGAAACTGCAAACACGATAGAAAACTCCATCACATTCCAGAACGAATCCTCCAAGTGTCGGATGGAGGTGTACGGCTGTGTGAAGATGTCAACTCACTCTCCAAGTATGCATGCTTGAGTCACTGCTGGGGCTCTACTGGTCCGTCATATCAACCGAATGTTGGGACTGCAGAAGCCTTGAAGAACGGACTAGAATTTGACCAACTGCCAAAAACATTCTGTCATGCTGCTGTTGTTTGCGTTAGCCTCGGCATCCGTTATCTTTGGATTGATGCGCTGTGTATGTATTCAAGGATAATGCAGTAGGGAGACACTTGATCTAATCGTTGGAATTCAGGCATTTTCCAGGATGATCTTGCGGATTGGGAGAAGGTTGCTGCCTCAATGGCAGACATATACGCCAATGCAACCATCACTATTGCCGCGACATGGTCCAATAACAGTAACCAAGGTTGTTTCTCACGAACTAGTGCTGATATGAGGGCCCATTCACTAGCGACAACGGGACTGTTTGTACGAACAAAGAAGCCTGGATTTCCTAAACACTCTGGTTCCGACAAGGATGACTTGCGGCCTCTATTAAATCGCGCCTGGGTTTTTCAGGAACGGACGCTATCACCCCGAATTGTTCACTTTGCTAAAAATCAGCTCTACTGGGAATGTGACTCTATGTTTCTCTCAGAGGATGGCTCGGAAGATGACGTTGTGAGAGGAAGCTGGGATTTCAGGTCATCGAAGGAAAACCCAGTTGTTGGTTGGCAAAATGCGGTAGAGCATTACTCAAAGCTGGAACTGACCTACGAAAAAGATCGCTTGCCAGCAATTTCGGCTGTGGTGAAACGATTCCAATTGCTACGAAAGGATGACGTTTACATAGCCGGCATGTGGTTGAATAGCTTGTTAAGCGCCCTCACTTGGCGGGCTGGTCATGGTTCTCAACTTCTACCGCGACGTGACATCATTTCTCCTTCGTGGTCATGGCTGTCAGCATCAAAAGGTGTTTACTGGAGTGTCGTTACAACTGTGTTTCCCACGGTACGAATTGTCGACACTTCCTACAGCATTACTGGACCTCCTCATTTTGGGTATGCATCTGATGCTAGTATAACAATCGTAGGACCTTTCACTCTTGTGAGAGTGTCAGACGACATCCATGAGCCATTCAAACTTGTTAGAAGCTTGAAACAGTCCCCATTCCTGATGTTGACACTTCTGGCCCGATGGGACTTTGATCCTGAAACCCACGATCCTCCTATACAGCCTGGACAAACCCTCAGTGTACTGTTCATCTCACAACATCCACCAAGAATAGATGTATGGAAAATGATGATTGAGGCAATTTTGTTGTTGGAAATTTCGTCTGGACAATACGAACGGTTGGGTGTGATGAAAACCTGGGTCAATTTTCATTGCGATGATGCGTCTAGGGACAGCAAGGAGGATGAGAAAGAGGAAGAAGAAGAGAAAGAAGAGAAAGAAGAGAAAGAAGAGAAAGAAGAGAAAGAAGAGAAAGAAGAGAAAGAAGAGAAAGAAGATAAGGAGTGTCTCAAACATAAGGAGCGTCCCATGGAGAAATTCATACCCTCACTCCCCATCAAGCGCTTCACTATAATCTAAGGTCAATTTCCCAAGCTCCAACCCACAAAACCACATGTAGTTCTCAAGCTTACCGTAATCTAGCTGTTCTGCCTCTCGTTTTGCACCTGGGTACCTCAAACGATCACTTTAGCAAGCATTCACTTCCTAGCTTGCTCAAATGACATCAGTGAATGGATGTTGCTTCATCTGACCACATGAAAACACGTGGTTCGATACCTACCACCCATTCCCTCCCAAGCCTCAAAACTGGGTTACACGCAAACCAGTTCTCCACCGCATCATTCAACCCACAAGAATCGCTATACTGTGCAGTCCATGATCAAATTGGCTAATACAGTGCCCTGTCGTACAAGAAACATCGGTTCAGTGGCATTGTTGGTTCGAATGCGCTTCTGTCGAACGAACGGTTCTTGATGTATCAGAAAGGTGCTATCACGATGTCTTCATAAGCTACGATTGAGTTGTGATGTTGTTCGAGTGGGATTCTGGGCGTGGCACGGCTACAACGGGTAGATTGGTGGTTGAGATGTGGAGGTACGTGTTGTAATGGTTGTGGGATAAGGTTCCACTTTTGTATTCATTGGTAAACCTTGTTTCATGCTCGAAATAGTTTCTTCATATGATAGATCCTCTTTTTGCAAAGCCCCGTATAGCACAATCCCACGTTTTTCTACTCCCCTTCCCTCTCTCTAATTTCTCGAACCGCCCTCCTATAAGCCCCAATGTCCATCTGCAACAGTGCAACCCTATCTTCCAGCATCTGCCTTTCCTCCACCGTAGCAGCTACCGGTATCTCGGGTAGTAGATCAAACAGTAAATCTATCCCTGCATCTTCCCCATTCCCATTTGGATCCAGTACCGGCGCAGGCGGACTCGAAACCCCCAAAACCCCTTCTTCCTCCTTTCCTCCTACCATCGTCATCGCCGCCGGAGTCGCCACAGGAGTCGCCACAGTCGACTCCACTCCTCCACCCATATCCTGACTCCAAGCCGGCTCCCCCACCCTTCCCTGCACCAACCTACTCAATCTCTGCTTCCTCTTGCCCCTCCTCTGCCTCGCTTCTTTCGGATCAAGTTCGGATAGAAACCCCGTAGCGTCGATGTCGCGCGGGTCAGAATCGATATGTACTTCTGTAGGTTTCTCTGGATCGGCGCGCGCGCGTTTCCGTGTTTGTGGCCGTGTGGGAGCGTTGGAGGGTGGACTGAGGGAGGGTGGGAAGAAAGAGAGAGTGGTCGGTTTTATTAGGTCGCCGTAGATGTGGCGGCCGCTGACGGGGGGAACGATTTCAGTGGGTGAGGATGTGGAGGTCGAGGCGGAAGGAGGGTTTGCCGGGGTTATTGGGGGTGGAGAAATCGGGTGAGTGCGTTTTGGAGCGATAGGCTGGCGAGGTGATGTCGGTCTCGGGGAGCGGCCGCCACGGAGTTTGCGGGCTGGGCGGAGAGGGAGGTCGGAGGCTTGTCGTTTTGTGCCTGGTTTGGGGGGAGGTAGTGC